>JAHRHZ010000097.1:528986-554984 GCA_024137785.1 Ginglymostoma cirratum | reverse complement strand
AAACGTCAGCTTTCCTGCTCCTCTGATGCTGCTTGGCCTGCTGTGTTAATCCAGCTCTACACCTTGTTAACTTAGGATGTCAATTGTCTTCTCAATGGTGTACAAAGTTGTGACTTGGCTCTAACTTTGGAGACCTGACGATGAATGGTCAAGTGGCAGAAAAGAGTCTTAGTCATGTTCACAGCAGATAGCCCTAATCGCTGAGGATGCAGCGTCCAGTTCAACCTGGGGAGCTTATACCTTATGGCTGACCTACTCAGGTTGAAAACATCACAACTGCTGCCAGGATATTGAGTATTCACCAATCGGGTGTTCTTTGCGTGATCACCCCCAACTACACATTGACTGAGTGGTACCCCTTTAGGATTTTGTACATCTCCCCTCATAGGGTTGTATGCGTGCCTGCTCCATGGGCAAGTCCGCTATCCTGGCAAAGTCATGTGCCCACACCACCTGTTGGTCTCTGTGTAGAGAGAGAAGAATGGATCCCTTTCCCGCCATTCCCGTCTTCCATGGCCTTCCCAGTGCAGAGAAGCACAGTGATATGGGATATGTTGGCTCCAGTCAGGAAGGATCCACTGGTGTCAAATTGGAGGTGAAGTGTCATCCTGATGGCTACAATCAGCACTGTGCTTGCTCCGCTGGATGTGAGGAGATGACACAGCCCAGTCACCATGTCCTTGATGAAGTGTAAGCACCGCAGACACTGCTCCCTCCTGAGGTTCAGCCAGGAAAAGTGCTGTTTGAGACCTAAGGCTTCACTGAGAGTACTCCTTCTGTTCTCTCTGTGAACAACTTGCCTTTTCTGCTGCCCCTAATTCAGTACAATTGAAACAGCATCAATGGCCTTGTGACTGGATGTATTTAGAGGCCTTTACAAAGCACACATCTCAAAGATCCAGCACCATTTCCTTCTGATTTATAGAACTCGGTCAACTCCACAGAATATCCACTGACTCTACAAATGCGAGTCAAACACACCTCACTTGCAAGTTAGACCATGATGCCTTTAAATTGCACTGGCTGGAGGGTCCACCTTATGTTAAGTTGTGCTTGTCTAAGAGAAAGTAACACCAGGTGCAGTGAGGTCTGAGTAACAGGCTGCGCACCATTTCTGCATTCAACACTGAGTGGAGTTGCCATGTGCTCATACTACATAGCACTCTTTGTAAATCTGCACGATCCACAAGACGATGGGCTTGTTGCATTGGAAGTGGCTGGAAGTGGAATTTCTTTCTCAAATGGTTCTCGTAATGCCAGAACCATTGCTGCTGATTTGGTGGCTCTAGTCTTCTCAATATTTTTTTTAGAAGAAATTTCTGTCCATTTGAGCTTGGACACAAGCAACGTGACGAATCAGACCGAACTCACAATGTATGGGAGGAAGTGTGAGCCAAGCTGTGTGCCATCAGCAAACACAAGGAGACTGATGTTAGATTTTCAGATAGATCACCATGTAGCTGAGAAATAGGAGGCAGTCAAGGATAGCTCCTGAGTGATACCAGAGGCTATCAAACAGGAACAGGAAGAGAAAACATTACAAGTGATACTCTAGCTACAAATAGACAATAAGGATGGGAACCAAACAAGTGTAGTCCCATTAAACAGACAATGCAGGAGAACCACAGGGGCAGATTGTTGTGATTACCCATGTCAAAGGTGGGAGTGAGGTTGAGAAAGATGAAGCGATAGTTTAACACTGCCTTGGGAACATTGGATGCCATTTCTGTTTTTAGTAAGTGCTGTTTCAGAACTGGAGCAGAGAGGGAAACTGATGAGGAGAACTTCAAACATGGAATTCCAGGGAAGATAGGCACATATTTGGAAGGTGTCAACCAGAACTTTTTGGTGGAAAGGAAAGTTGGAGATAGGGCAGTAGAGTCATAGAGTCATACAGCACGGAAACAGATCCTTCAGTCCTACCAGTCCATGCTGGCCATAATGCCAAACTAAACTAGGACCACCTGCCTGAGCTTGGCCCATGTCCCTCCAAACCTTTCCTATTCACGTACTTATCCAAATGTCTGTTAAATGTTGGAACTGTACCTGCATCTACCACTTTCTCTGGCTGTTCATTCAACACATGAATCACTCTGTCCGTAAAAACATTGTCCCTCATGTGCTTTTTAAATCTTTCTCCTCTCACCTTAAACATATGCTCCCTGGTTATGAACTCCCCCACCTTAGGGAAAAGACCCCTGTCATTCACCTTGTCTATGCCCATCATGATTTTATAAACCTCAATAAGATCAACCCTCAACCTCCTACACTCAAAAGGAAAGAGTCCCAAGCTTTTCAGTCTGTTTTTATACCTCAAACCCTTTAATCCCAGCAACACTCTGGTAAATCTTTTCTTAACCAACTCCAGTTTAATAATATCTTTCTTATAACTGGGCTACCGGGACTGGTCACAGTATTCCAGAAGAGGCCTCACTAATGTTTCATACAACCTCAACATAACGCCCTAACTGCTATACTCAGAGGCCTGAGCAATGAAGACAAGCATGCTAGACACCTTCTTAACCACCCTGTCTACCCATGACACAAATCTCAGTAACAAAAATAGAGATTACTGGAAAAGCTCAGCTGATCTCGCAGAATCTGTGGACAGCAATCAGAGTTATCGTTTTGAGTCGAGTGACCCTTCCTCAGAACACAAATTTCAGTAGGTGGATGTTTTGCAATACTTGCGGTTTTCTGCCACCATCTCTTTTCCTTGACTGGGTCCAATGGTCTACTTGTTTTGAAGTAGCTGAGGTAAACCACTAGCGAGTCTTAACAAGAAAATTTCCTTGTCTTAAACAAGATGTAATTTAATGTTTGATAGCAATCACATACAAGTCACATAAATATGTTAAACATGGCTATGAACAGATGATATAGTCTGTCCTCTTTGAGATCCCAAGATGTTTGCCTTTTCCCACCCACATGCTAATGACATCATCAGATTGGTTGAAGCTTAATACAGTCTTCAAAATTAAACCTTGCAGAACTGAAAGCTCATAAAACAGTAGGTTTCCAAAAAAATCTGGATCTAGGGTTGTATTTTTGAGGATATAAGAGATAACAGCAGTTTAAAAGAAGGGATGGACAATACATGAAGACAGAAAGACAGTAGTCTACAATATCAGATATGGGTACCAGGAATGGAAGATGGAGATCAGCAATTTAGTAGGAACAGGATCATGGCAGCAGGAGGTGCGTGTCATGGTTAGGATAAGCTCAAAGAGGGATGAGGAGAGAAATTAGAGGAAGATGTGAAATTGAGCAGGGGGAAACCTTGGGGATAGTTTGTCCCAGTGAGCTGGAGGATGAAAGAAAGCTGTCACACAGTCCCTCTCGTTTCACCAATTTCACTGTCACGATATAAAATAAAAAAAGTATTTTGCAGTTATTAAGATGGCCAATTAAATACCTCACTGAGATCAGGTTTTAAATAATCTATCAACCAGGTCTCTTTAATTAATGCAACTATTGGTTTATTATAAAAACAAAATGTATTCAAGAAAGATGCAATGACTAGTTAATGTATACAGTCAGTAATATTGAAATATAAATGTTTATCTCTCTAAATAACCCAAAATCCACTCATTCACGGACACACACACACACACACATGCACACGCACACGCACACGCACACACACGCACACACTTTACGAACAGAGATAAACAGAGCAATTTCTCCCAGTAGAGATAACAAGGTGTGGGGCTGGATGAACACAGCAGGCCAAGCAGCATCATAGGAGCAGGAAAGCTTGATGTTTTGGGCCTAGACCCTTCATCAGAAATCCCTGATACAATTATCTCTGATACAATTTCTCCCAGTAGAGGTTCACTTTAAAAGAAACACTCTCTGGCCATCGTCCATCCATTCACTTTTCAAATATCCACAGCAGGGATGTATAGCAGTCATGGGATTTCTAAGAAGCTTTGTTAAAAAAATCCAATGTCCACACTGACCTTTCAATTACCTCTTTTAACGAACCCACTGGAAATGACCGAACAAAACTTGAAATGGATCTATTTTCCCACAATCCTTCAAAACTTCAGTCCTTGAACACATTACTGGATATGAAGAATCCTTGTAACATAGTGGAGATGAAGGTAACAGAATGGAGATGAAGGTTATGCCAGAGAGAATGTCTAAGATTGACAATGTAATGATTTCAATTAAGGACACAGATACCATGGGTGGAGGTGAATGTGTCTCAACTAATCACTCTAAGTTATCCTCAGTGCTTTTTGAACGATAACTGGACCTGCAGTTCTCAGTGTAATAACATTCAACGTGTGGATGGGAGAATGGAAATGGATATGGGAATGGGGTGTATATAAAAGAAATGAATTCAGAGGGAGTGCCGTCCTGGTAGAAAATCATCTGTTACAGCAAGTCTATTTATCAGCCACATAGAGGTACAGACCCTGCTTGCGCAGAGTTATGTCAAGAATAATGAGTTGATTCAGTCCCTGAACTTCATGTCTATTTAAATACATCTGGTGACTCAGAATGATATGAGTTCCACATTAACTTAGCTTGCTGTGAAATGTAACTAGCAAGTTTCTCACTTAAAGTGTGGGAGTTGGCACAAAGTCTTCTGCTGTCAAAACTGAAAGATGCCTTCTTGATCTGCAGTCTCCCTCCTTAATTAGCACTGGAAGCTGATAGAATCAGAAACACACAGATTCCATGCTATCCATTTGGCAACAGGTTTTGTTAAAGATTCACTATTGCTATCACTGAGAGTGCATGGGGACTTAATTTCGAATGTAATTCGGATTTGTGGTTAGCTCTGTAGAATCCCTTCCTGAATGTTCATTCTCTCACTCCTCTTGTTTGCCTGATTACCACTAATCCCAGTATGAATCCTATTATTTCAATGTGAATCATTGCCCAATGTTTACCGCATGAGTTTTTTTAAAAATCTGCTTTATTAGCCACTGTTATGCTTGCCACCAGAGGGCAACATGTTCAGTTTAATTCTTATTTTTATGTGCATTTAACTGATGACCTTGTGATTTACAGCAAACCTGTTCTCTCAGGGCAGCAAAGTGCAATGGAGCCCCTTTGAATATCAGTGTTTCTGCTTCCTGCATTCTATGACATTGTGACTGATTAAATACAGTAGCCATTCCTTACAGAGATGTTCAAAAATACCCGTCACTTATACAACTTTCTGTTTTTGTTCGTAAAAGACAGACCTTGAGATAGAAAGCAGTGTTTTAGTTCTGCTGCCAGTTGTTTATAAAATAAAGAGGAAAGACCACATCCTAGTACTTCAGTTATGCTTGAGTAAGTATCATTTTTTTAACTAAATTTAGTGAAAGAATAACTGCATATTTTAAAAAAACTGTTGGTTTGGTATATATAGATGTGACGATGTCAAGACCACGAAGTATAGGTTATTCTGCAAATTGCTGTTCAACCTTGGTTCTACAATTGCTTTGCTGTTCAGAGTCAGAAAGCAGCCCTTTAGATACCTATTCTGCCACAGTCTGAGGTTCTGTATTTTGAATTCATTGGCTGTGAAGCATTTAGTGACATCTGGAAAATTTTGACCAGCACTGCGTAATGTGGGACGTGGTGTTGTAGTGGTGACATCACTGGACGAGTAATCTGGTGAATCCAATAAAACCTGCAATTATTGTTGTAAAAATCTGCCCTCTGAAATGGCTTCGTAAGCCTCTCACTTTAAGGAAAGCAGATGCTGGCCTGGCCAGCAATGCCCACATCCTGCGGAAGGATATAAAAAAGTGCCAGTTCTTTCTCAGGAAGCTCTAGAGGATAGCTAAAACTGCCTCACAATTGTGTTGCCAAGTCCCATCTGCAAGTATGTATAAATTTTATATATAAATAAATTTAGTATTTAGTGTTTAAGTTCCAACTCTTACCCATTTCAATATACCATCTCTGTAACCTTCAGCAGCCCCACAACACTTTGGGAACTCTCCTACCTCTGGTGTCTGATGCATTTTCAATCCTCTCACATCTCTGTTAGTGGCTATACATTTAGCGGTTTAGGTTCCTGTGCTATATTTCCCTTCTTACTCTTCTCCTTGAATCACAATCTTTGATCAATCTATTAATCACTTCTTCTAGTATATTTGAGTGCATTTTAGCCAAATTATGTTTCTGCATGGTCCCTTGGGACTTATCCCCATGTTGAAATCAGTTGGTGTGATTGAACTCCCTGGCTGACTGATCGGCAGAGCGCTCCACTGTTGTCACCATTTCAGATTGAGGTACCATGATGTTACTGATAGAGCCCTGCTGTCAGAAGCACCATCTTTCACGTGAGACTTTAAGCTAAGGCCCCATTTGGACTTGCTGTTGTTTCCTGGAAGAAGAGTAAGTTTTTTTCCAATGTCCCGGTCATGAATGCAGATATTCAAAAATGATTTCTGCTGATTTAAATACATTGTGAAATTGTGGGCGGTCAGTTAGCTCGGTTGACTAGGCAGTCGGTTTGAGATGCAGAGTGATGCCTATCAGTGAAGTGGCTGAGGTGACCTTTAAAGCCCTGCCTTTGCAACCTCAGCCCTCCCTGAGACATGGTGACCCAAAGGTTAAACTCAGCTCCAGTGGTGTCTCCCTACTGAGACAGCAGTCTATGGCCCTCTCAGATGATGGTGAATGTCACTCATGTTGGAGAGTATGGTTCATTGCTGACAACATTCACTTGATCATCTTCTCTTCTTAGTCGTAGATTGGCAAGAACAACCCTTAGGGATAACGAAATGTGATCATCAAGCATGATTAGTGATATTATTAAAAGGGTTAGGTTAATGAGAAAGCTTTAAACATGAAGAGTTCAAATAGAGTTCATAAAGAGAGAAAGTTTCCAATAGCTGAGGCTTTGGTGTAGTGAGTAAGTGCAGCAATATTGGATGATTTTTATGGCTATGGTGGAGGTCCTATGATGAATTGGAAAGCTGGTTGTAACACCACCCTAGCCTAGCTGTGTTTTACAGGGGTCAGGTAACGAATTTGATGCTATTGGGGACCCTGTCTCTTTAAAGGATGGCTACATGCTCCCCATGAGGGCTGGTAGCTCACCACTGCCATGGGATGGGGTGACCGCTGTTGGAATTGCAACTGGAAGAAGTGGGTGAAATGGAAGGACAGTTCTGTCTGAATCAGGTAAATGGGAATGCTGCATTTAGTCAGACATGCCCCTGGGAAGAGTGGGAAGTGTTGGTGACAGCTAGCCATAGTTGGCGGGGGGTGGGGGGGTGGAATGGGATGTTTGCCTCTCGAGCAGAAGGAGCTGGAATTAGTAGGTAGCCCACCAGCTAGTCGCTTAAAGTGCCCCTTAATTGGCCATTTAAGTCTTTCAGTTGGCTCCTGGGTGAGAAGGTGACCTCTGACCTTTCCCACAGCTGGCAAAGTGGAAAGATGGTGAACTCTCCACACATCTGCATCTCTTACCAGAAAATTTCTGATGAAGGGTTTAGGCCCGAAACGTCAAGTTTTCCTGCTCCTATGATGCTGCTTGACCTGCTGTGTTCATCCAGCCCCATGCTTGTTATCAGGGCTGGTATAACCTTGCCATTTGGTTAAATTAATTGTTTTCCTTTCACATTCATTAATTAGAAAGGAAGATATAAGGGTTATATGTCGGTAGTTTGAGTCTTTGAAAACAAACGTATAGTCATTTTGTGCTTATGGCATTATTGGTGGCAATGAGGTGTGTGAGGGAGCAGAAAAGCAAGTTTCTACAGTGAATGCTTGCAGTGGCTAATCTAATTTCCCCGTGAACCCACAGGACCCTTAGAATCATTTGATTTGATTTGATTTATTTATTGTCATGTGTATTTTGTTACAATATACAGTGAGAAGTGTTGTGTAGTGTTACAACTCCCTGGTGCCATTTTCATATTATCCTGCAGTCCAAGGATTTCCTCTTTCTTATTTATCCTACCATCAATTTTCATATCATTTGCAAATTTACTGGTTAACCTCCTCCATTCATGTCTAGATCATTAATGTACAAACAGCAAGGAACCCAGCACCAAACTTAACGATATTCTACTGGAGAGAGATAATAGGTACTGCAGATGCTGGACACAGGCTTTCAGTCACAAAAAGAACTTTTGGTTATCACGGTCTGTTCCCTGCCACTAAGCCAATTTTGGATCTAATTTGCCAAATTGACCTGGATCCCATGGATTTGTACTCCACTTGACCAGTCTCCCACGCAATATCTTGTCAACAACTTTACCAAAGTCCGTGTAGACTACATCCACTGCACTAACCTCATTCATTTTTTAATTTTCTTGAAAAATTTAATCGAACCTGACAAGTGTGCAGACTATCCTTGAAAATAAATCTTGCCACTCCAAATTGAGTTTATATTGTCCCTCAGAACTTTTCCAATAACTTCCTAATTACTGATGTTAGACTGACTGGCTACAGTTCTATGGTTTATCCTTACCACCCTTCTTAAATAATCATGCCACATTAGCTGTCCTGCAATCCTCTAGCATCCCTTCTGTGTTCAAAGGTGTTTGAAAATTAATGTCAGGTCTGCAGCAAACTCTTCCCTTGCACTCCACAGCAGCCTGAGATACATTCCAGTTTTAAGGCTGCTAAACCCTCTTCCCTCTCAATTATCATTTATTCAAGTATAGCACAGTCCTCTACCCAAATTTTTATTTGTTCTATATCTTTTCTATTTACATTTGTTCTTCTCTGTTATAAATACAGATGTAAGTACTCATTTAAAACCTCACCCATGTATTTTGTTTCCACCCACAGTTTGCCACTTAGGTCCTGAATGGCACTTGGCTTCTCCTAGTTATTCTCTTGCCCCACTTGATCCTGGCAGTCCCTGAGTTCCTGAAGCATTCAGACAACAGCACAGACTAGCTGCTGGGGTCTGATTTATGATCAGTGAGAATAATGAAGAGTGTTCAAATCATTTAGTTGACAAACATAAACAGGTAAGTCTATGGGCAACAGAATGTAATATTTTCTAGGGTGTTGGTGCTGACCTTGGAGAATTGAGTGAAATAGATGAAGATCATCATAATCAGAGGTGGATTGGTTATAATGGGAGGTCAACTACTTTAACATATAATCCCTACATTGTGGAAACAGGCCCTTTGGCCCAACAAGTCCACACCGACCCTCAGAGCATCCCACCGACATCCATCCCCTACAACTCACCTAAATCTATACATCCCTGAACACTACAGGCAACCTAGCATGGCCAACCACCTAACCTGCTCGTCTTTGGACTGTGAGAGGAAACTGGAGCACCCAGAGGAAATCCACGTAGACATGGGAGAACGTACAAACACCACACAGACGGTCACCCGAGGGTGGAATCGAACCTGGGTCCCTGGCACAGTGAGATAGCAGCACTAACCACTGAGCCACCATGCTGTCCTTAAAACTACTGTGATCCCTTTTCTCATCAGGATTAGTGAGGAAGTGATGGCCTGGGGATATTATCGCTGTTAATCCAGAGACCTAGGATTGGGTCTGGGAACTGGGGTTTGAATCCCACTAATCTGAAATTAAGAGTCTAATGATGACCAGGAGGATTGGTAACTCACTACTGCCACAGGATGGGGTGGCCACTGTTGGGACCTCAATTGGAAGAAGCAGCTCGAATGGAAGGACAATGTTCTCCAGATCAGATAAGTGGGGATGCTGTGTTTAGTCAGAAGGATCCTTGGGAGGTGTTGATTGTTGGACAAACCCATCTGGGTCCTGAGGGAAGGAAACTGGTCTGGCCTACATGTGACTCCAGACCCACAACAAAATGGTTGATTTTTG
This sequence comes from Ginglymostoma cirratum, assembly GCA_024137785.1. Lineage (NCBI taxonomy): Eukaryota > Metazoa > Chordata > Chondrichthyes > Orectolobiformes > Ginglymostomatidae > Ginglymostoma > Ginglymostoma cirratum. The sequence goes on along the minus strand of JAHRHZ010000097.1, from coordinate 545,201 downwards.
ATTGCCCTCTGGGCAACTGGGATAGGCAATAAATGTTGGCATAGCTGGTAATGCTCTCAGCCCATGAGTAGATTTTTAAAATATTGCAAAGAAACATGTACTTTCTCTGCCAGTCCACCATGCTGGACTACTCTATCATCTGATGCTCAGAATCTCCTGAGATCTAAATGTTGAGTTTCTGTCATCCACAATGATCTGACTGGTAAGATACCAGCTAGTTCTATCAAATGTGTTTCAGTAATTTACACAACACATTCAGTGCGTAAGATAAGAGCACTATACTGTGGATGGTGACATCTGCAATATCAACCTGAAACATTTACACAGTTTCTTGCTACAGATGAGGGTTACCAAATGTGATTAAAGCTATCCCTGCAGGTTTTATCATATCTCTCACCACCCTATTGCTGCTGTTAGTCGGCCAACATACCCACCCTTACAATGTGTCTTCCTGCACCAATGTGAAAGCTAAAAGGATCAATATCCAATCGGATGCCGTTCATTTGCCAGCCAAACAAGCCTTTCCACCACTTCCCCTGAATTTCTCTATTTTTTTGTACTTGGTAAAGAGAAATGTTAAAAAAAATGACAAAAACAATACTCTTGAATGTTCCTATGATTTTCTTCCAGGGTTAGACATTGCAACCAGCAAATCCTGGAGAATGATCTTCAATTTCTGGAAACTCAGGGACAATCCTGGAGGCCCGATACTGTAGCTATCACCCAAGGGAAGAAAGTAGAGCTCATAGTTTGTGTCCGGTGACTCCCCAGTTCTGATGAGTCACTGGACCCAAAACACCAATTCTATTTTCTTCATGGTGGCTCAGTGGTTAGCCCTGCTGCCTCACAGCACTAGGGACCTGGGTTCAATTCCATCCTTGGGCGACTGTCTGTGTGGAGTTTTCACATTCTCTCTGTGCCTGCGTGGATTTGCTCCGGTTTCCTCCCACAGTCCAAAGATGTTTGGTCTAGGTGGGTTGGCCATGCTAAATTGCCCATAGTGTTCAGGGATGTGTAGATTAGGTGGGTTGTAGGGGGATGGGTCTGGGTGGGGTGCTATGAGGGTCAATGTGGACTTGTTGGGCCAAAGGGCCTATTTCCACACTGTAGGGATTCTATGAATCATTCTACGAAGATGCTGCCAGACCTGTGGAATTTCTCCAGCAGGTTCTGTTTTTGTTTCAGATCTCCAGCAAGCCACAGATCTCTGTTTCATATCTTGTCGATATTGTCTGACCTGCTGAGAAATTTCCAGCATTTTGTTTTTGTTTACATTTACAAAGCTTGGAAGTGGCTTTTAAGATCAACATTCAAGCTGGAAATATAACTGAGTCCATACGAACGGTGAGAGACTCCCTTTTTCACAATAACTTTGAAATCTGAAGCAAGGTGATGCATCTGTCACGTTAACTGTATTTCATTCTCTCCACAGATATAACCTGACATGCTGAATACCTGTAACATACCAGCTTTCACACTGGCAATCAGGTTTCTGGCTGTTATGGACCAGATAAAATCCCCTCAAAATATTCGGAAGATACCTTTTTCTTATTTTAAAGATAAATATAAGGTGTTGCATTCTAGATGCAATTCAATTGGTCAAACTACTGAATTTAAATCAAAACACCCTTAATTTATCCACTATAGTTAAAATACAACAAAAGAAAGGAGAAACTGGAATAACTCAACTCTATTGAAAAAATTAACAGAACAGTAGATACTGTAACTGTTACCAATTAATTGTTCCAACATAGCAACGTCCCATAGACACACACTTGGCAAAAGGCAAATACAGAAAACAGATTGTCACACATGCAGTTCTCCAATCCAAGAGGAAAGAACATCAAAAGACCTTTCTGAGAGGGAAAACTCCAGCTTTCAGCTGTGGCAAAGAGAGATGTGGCAGCTTTGCACAACCCCAGCAGCTTCTGCTGAAAGCTAAACTAAAGATCCTGGTTCTGTGGGAGATTGACCACACCCCTTTCAGGCTGCTTCTATTGTCCAAATTTTAGGAAAAAAAGACAAGACTTCACAAGTTTTTCATCTTCTCATTGACTACTTGGTGCCTGTTCCTTAATCTCTTTCTAAAAGAAACCAGGACCAAGCACACCTCTTAAAGCCACAGAATCATCTCCGGGCAGATGGTTTGAAGAAGACATGCAGATGATACTATTGCGCGCGCGCGCATGCACATGTACATGCACACATACACGCACACACACACATACACACACACGCACACACGCACACACACACAGACAACACACACACTCTCACAGACACATACACAGTCACAGATATGCACACACACACTGTCACAGACCTACAGACACACTCCCTTTGACACAGAAACACACACTCTCACACACACACAGACAGGCGCACAGACACACATAGATACACACACACCCTCCCCCCCCCCCACACACACACACAGGCGCACAGACACACATAGATACACACACACCCCACACACACACACACACACACACACACACACACAGACAGACACACACGCATAGATACAAACACACACTCATAGACACACACACACCACACACACATACATACACACACACAGACACACACGCACAGACACAAACACACACACACGCACACGTACAATATGCAGCGAGGAGCACAGTTATGCTGATGAAGCTCTGAATCTGGGCTCATGTGGGGGAAGCGCCTGATGATGCCTTTATAAAATAGTAGCATGTTAGAACACAGGAGGAGGCCTCTCCTGCCTGTGTAAACTTTGTAAAACGTCTTTCAAAGGATTTATGTGCTTGACTGACATTTACTGCTCATCCCTAGTTTCCCTTCAGAAGGTGAGCTGCCTTGGTGAACTACCGCAGATCTCTGTGAGTAGGTACAACGACAGTGTTGGTTAGGAGGGAAGGTCAAGAATTTTGACACAGCAACAGTAAAGGAAGAGAAATATATTTCCAATTGTAGAGTCATAGAGATATACAGCACAGAAACAGAACCTTCAGTCCAACTCGTCCATGCTGATCAAATATCCTAGATAAATCTAGTCCCATTTGCCAGTATTTGGCCCATGTCCCATTAGACTCTTCCTATTCATATACCCACCAAGATGCCTTCTAAATGTTGTAAATGTACCAGCTTCCAACACATCCTTTGGCAGCTCATTCCACATATGCACCACACTCTGTGTGAAAAAATTGCCCCCTAGATCCCTTTTAAATCTTCCCTCTCTCACCTTAAACCTATGCCATATAGTTATGGACTCCCCCACTCTGGGGAAAAGACTTTGTCTATTTACCCTATCCATGCCCCTCATGATTTTATAAATCTCTAGAAGGTCATCTCTCAGCTCCTGATGCTCCAGGGAAAATAGTCTCAGTCTATTCAGTCTCTCCCTATAGCTCAAATGCTTCAAACCCGGCAACATCCTTGTAAATCTTTTCTGAACCCTTTCAAGTTCAAGTTTCACAACATCCTTCCTGTAGCAGGGAGACCAGAATTACATGCAGTATTCCAACAGTGGCCTAACTAATGTCCTGTATAGCCACAACATGACCTTCCAACTCCTATACTCAGTGCATTGACCAATAAAGGCAAGTGTACCAAACGCCTTCTTCACTATCCTATCTTTGAGACAAAAAAAACTGCAGATGCTGGAATCCAAGGTAGACAGACAGGAGGCTGGAAGAACACGGCGAGCCAGGCAGCAAATGGAGGAAAGGAGCAGTCGACATTTCGGGTATTTCCCTTCTTCAGGACCGGATGTGGGGGTAAGGTTAGCTACAGATAAAGTTGGGGCGGGGAAGGGGTGGAGGTGGAATGGTGGTGATAGGTGGACACTGGTAGTAGGTACGACCTGGTTGGTTGATGGGAGGGATGAATCCAGTTGGTGGAATGGAAGGGAGGAGGGGGGCTGGAAGAAAAGCTGGGAGATGGGTGGGAAGGTTATTTAAAATTGGAGAACTCAATGTTGGATCCTCTGGGCTGTAGGGTGCCCAGGCACAAGATAAGATGTTGTTCTTCAAATTTGAGTGCCAAGTCGCTATGACACTGGAGGAGGCTGGGGACGGACATGTCGGAGGTGGAGTGGGGCAGGGAGTTGAAATGGGCAGTGACCGAGAGATTAGGTTGGCTGTTACAGGCCAGGCAAAGATGCTGAGCAAAATAGTCGCCTAGTCTACGTTTGGTCTCACCAACATAGTGAAGACCAAATTAGCAGCACTGGATGGAGTAGACTAGGTTGGAGGAGATGTAGGTGAAGCTTTGTCTCGCTTGAAAGGACTGTTTAGGGCCCTGAATGATCCCCTTTCTTGACTCTCTGTTTCCATTTCTGGCAACACTTTACGGACCAATATTTACTATAAACCCACAGACCCCCATAGCTACCTAGACTGTACATCTTCCCACCCTGTATCTTGCAAAAACTCCATCCCATTTTCCCTATTCCTCTGTCTCAGTTGCATCTGCTCTGACTAGGAAGTGTTCCACTCCCAAGCATCTCGGGTGTCCGCCTTTTTCAAACAATACTCTTTTCCCCTTACCTCTGTCATTCAGACAACCCTCCAATGCATATCCTCCATTTCCCACTCCACTGCTCTTAAACAACACGCCTCCAAACATACTAAAGGTAGGGCTCCCCCTTGTCGTCACTTTCCATCCCACCAGCCTCTGCATCCAAAGTATCATCCTGAAACACTTCCGCCAACTCCAGTTAGACCCCAACCCTCTCTGCCTTCCGCAAGGACCATTCCCTTTGGTACTCGTTAATTTGCGCCAGACTCCCCGCCAACCACTCCAACCCACCCGGTACCTTCTCCGTAACTGTAAAAGATGCAATACCTGCCCGTACACCACCTCCCTCACCTCCATTCTGGGCCCTAAACAGTCCTTCCAAGTGAGACAAAGCTTCACCTGCATCTTCTCCAACCTAGTCTATTGCATCCAGTGCTGCCAATGTGGCCTTCCCTATGTTGGTGAGACCAAACGTAGACTCGGTGACTGTTTCACCGAGCATCTCTGCCTAGCCTGTAACGGCCAACCTAACCTCCTGCTCGCTGTCCATTTCAATTCCCCGTCCCACTCTCCATCCAACATGTCTATCCTCAGCCCCCTCCAGTGTCACAGTGAATCAGAACTCAAATTTGAAGTACAACACCTTACCTCTGCTTGAGCACCCTATAGCCCAGAGGACTCAATATTGAGTTCTCCAATTTTATCCCCTTTATCTAATTTCATCCCCCAGCTCCCTTTCCAGCTCCACCATCTCCCTTCCATTCCACCTTCTAACCCTCCCTTCCAGCCAGCAACCGGATTCATCCCTCCCATCAACCAACTAGGTCATACCTACTACCAGTGTCCACCTATCACCACTATTCTGCCTCTACCCCTTCCCCCCCACTTTATCTGCAGCTCCCCCTACCCCCACATCCGGTCCTGAAGAAGGGTAATACCTGAAACATTGACTGCTCCTTTCCTCCAGATGCTGCTTGGCTTGTGTTCATCCAGCTTCCCGTTTGTCTACGTCACTATCCTATCTGCCTGGGAATCCACTTTCAAGGAATTATGCAGTCCCCATAGCCCTCTTTCCCATTAAGAATGTTTGAAATGACCACTTGAAAGTTACTATAGAATCTGCTTTCACTACCCATTCAGATAAAACTGAAGACCAGTTTGTGAAGCCCAGTCCCCAGTCTCCATATTTTTTTCTTTTTGTGGGACGTTGGTGTCACTGTCCAAGCCAGCATTTATTACCCATTCCAAACAGCCTTCATTTCGTGGACTGCCTGTTTCTTCCTGTCCAGCTAAACAGTCACCTCCTTTTCTGATTGTACCAACTGCCCATTCAGTCCAAGTTATTTTTGATAGAACTCCCCTCCTTTCTATTCATTAACTCTCAAAAGGACTGCAGCAACAAATGAAACATTTTGACAGGAAACATAGAAATAAAAAGCTTTCCTTTCTGTCTTTGTGTTGTGTATTTCTTGATTTTGTGCAGCTTGGGAAGTGTTCAGTCAGAAATGATATATGACATTGCCTTGTCATGTACACTACACTTTCAAAACTTCACATTTTGGTCCAATTATCTCATCCGAGACCTCAGGTTCAGAAAATGCAGTCAACAAATGGAAACAGCTGAATAATAATTCAGTACAAAATGTTACGAAAAAGGTCTTTGAAATGAAAGGGAGCTAATAAGGAAATTCTGTACGTTTAGGCTTAGGTACTATCTAAAAGAGTGGCACACAGCAAATTCTTCTTGCCAATTTCATCTTTTCAACTGCTCTTTTCAGTGTCCTGTTTGTGGGAGAGAAGCTCCCTCTGCTGTTTTGAATAACTCATGCATTTCTGAAAGCTGAAATTGTAATATGGCATGCACTACCCGCAGGATTTTCATTTATGTTGATTTTGATTATAGCCCAGAAGCGAAGCAAGTATAGACTTCATTACTCTCTGACCAGTGAACTATAGCCAGACTTCGAATTTTTGTAAACAACACAAGTCAGGGTCACCTGCCTCCTCCCCCACATGCGTTCAATATCTTAATTGTGCACAGATGAAGCTTGCAGGCTCAGAGTGACCCCAATCATATCAAGAATATATCTGGCCCCATAGCTTACAACTGGCCAAAAATAATTTTTAATCTTTGAGGAGATTTGATCTGATGAACAAAAAGGAATTGGAAACGTTTGTATTGTGCTCAAATTCCCATAAGAGTATCATTGTGAAATGTACATTGTTGTTCGGAGACTTAGCAATGTCCAAAATAAACTCTTTCCAACAATTTTTTTAAAGAAAAGATGTCCAAGCATTAACTTCTGTTGATGGAGTTGACATTGCTATTTAGTTTACAAGAAAGTGCTTACAGGAGGCTCAAGGATCTATCTATCACTTAGGCTGAGCTAAAGAAAAGGTGAAATAGACCAGGGACTCTACAGTCAGGGCCACTGCATTCCAAGTAATTTAGGGGCACCCATTGGGTTAGGGAGGAGTTCCAAGGTTTTGACATAGTGACACTGAAAGAATGGCAAAATATTTCCAAGTCAGGATGGGGAGTGGCTTGGAGGGAAACTTGCAGATGGTGGTGTTCCCATTTACCTACTGCCTTTCTCCTTCTAGATTATAACGATTGTGGGCTTGGAAGGTGCTGTTGAGGGAACCTTAGTGAATTTCTACAGTGCATCCTTTAGATGGTACGCAATGTTGCTATTGCACATTTATGGTGCTAGGAGTGAATGTTGAAAATGTGGATGTGGTGCCAATTGAGCAGGTTTGTCTCAGATGTTGTCAAGCTTCTTGTGTGTTCTTGAAGCTATATCCATTCAGGATAATTGGGAATATTCATCTCTTGCGCCTTGTAGATGATGGACAGGCTTAGGCGAGTAAGGAGGTTAGTAACTTTATGTAGGATTTCCAACTACTAATCTGCTCTTGTGCCACAGTATTTATATGGCCAGTCCAATTCAGTTTCATTAGGAATTCCTAGGGTGTTGATAGTGGGGTATTCAGTGGTGGTTGTATTATTGAAATATCAAGGGAAGATGGTTATACTCTCTTTTGTTAGGGGAGGTCATTGTGTGGTGTGGATGTTACTTGCTATTTAGTAGCCCAGAGTTGAAAGTCAACCAGGTCCTGCTGCATTTGGAGATCGTAAGAACTGCCGATGCTGGAGTCAGAGATAACACAGTGTGGAGCTGGAGGAACACAGCAGGCTAGGCAGCATCAGAGGAGCAGGAAAGTTGACATTTCGGATTGGGACCCTTCTTCAGAAATTTCTGGAGAAGGGTCCCAACCCGAAACGTCACCTTTCCTGCTCCTCTGATGCTGCCTGGCCTGCTGTGTTCCTCCAGCTCCACACTATGTTATCTCTTGCTGCAGTTGGAAATGGATTGTTTCAGTATCTGAGGATGTACAAATGGTGCTGAAAATTGTGCAATCATCAGCTTCTGACCTTATGATGGAAGGAAAGTCATTGATGAAGGAGCTAAAGATGGTTGAGCCTAGGGCATGATCCTGAGGAACTCCTGCAGAGATGTCTTGGACCTGAGATGATTGACCTCCCACAACCACAACCATCTTATTGTGTCCCCTTCAGCGTTACTCATCCATCTTATTGTGTGTCAGTTATGACTCCAACCAGTAGAGAGTTTTCTCCCAAATTCTATTCTATTGATTTCAGTTTTGCTAGGTCTCTTTGACCCCAACTCAATTGAATGCTGCCTTGCAGTCAAGGGCAGTCACTCTCTCCTCACCTCTGGAGTTCATCTCTTTTGGAGCCTCTCCACCATTTAGTTCCCAGGAATCACAGAAGTGTTGTGGTATAGAAGGAGGACATATGGCCCGTTGTTCCTGCTCTAGCTCTTTAAATGACTATTATTACCAAGTGCCAGTCTCCTGCTTTTTCCCAAACCCTTGCACATTGTTTTTATTCAAATATTAATCCAATACCCTCTTGAAAGCCTCAATGGAACCTACCTCCAGCATACTTCCAGGCAGTGCATTTCAGGGACCCAGGTTTGATTCCACTCTTGGGCAACTGTCTGTGTGGAGTTTACACATTCTCCTTGTGTCTGCGTGGGTTTCCGGGTGCTCCGGTTTCCTCCCACAGTCCAAAGATGTGCAAGTTAGGTGGATTGGCCGTGGAAAATGCAGGGTTATAGGATGGGAGAGCGAGGGTCTAGGTAGGATGGTCTTCAGAGGGTCAGTGTGAACTCTGTGGGTCAAATTGCCTGCTTCCACACTGTAGGGATTCAAGATTGAAAAGGTTTTTCTTCACTTCACCCTGCTCCTTTTGCAGATGACTTTAAATCTATGCCCTCTTGTCCTTCTTTCTTTTATGATGGGAACAGTTTCTCCCTATCTACTCTCTCTGCTCATGATTTTGAAAACCTCTGTCAAATCTCCTCTCAGCATTCCTCTCCAAGGAGAACTGTCCCAGCAGCTGTAATCTATCCTCAAAACTGAAAATTCTCGTTCATGGAACTGTTTGTGTAAGTCACTTCTGCGCTGTCTTGAATGTGTTGGCAACTTTCCTTAAATGTGGGACCTTCAACTGTACACAATACTCCAGCTGAGGTCTAACATGTGTCTTATTTAAGCTCAACATCACCTCCTTGCTCTTGTACTCTGTGTCCCTGTTAATAAAGCCAAGGATACTGTATGCTTTAATTACTGCTCTCGCTACCTGCCCTGCCTCTTTTAATGATCTGTGTACATGCACACCCAGATCCCTCTGCTACTGCAACCCTTTTAGAATTGTATGCCCTATTTTGTATTGTCTTTCACTGCTCTTCTGACCAAAATGTATCACTTCATACTTCTTTCCAATGAAACTCATCAGGCACCTATCGACTCACTTCACCAACTAGCCAATGTCCTTCTGGAGTTCGACACTGTCCTCCTCACAGTTTACAGTTCTTCTAAGTTTTGTTTCCAAACACTTAAGAACAGGAGTAGGCCAATCAGTTCCTGATCCTGTTCCACCATTCAATAAAACCATGGGTGATGTGGGGCCTAACTCCACATCCCTGTATTTGGCGCATATATTTAATATCTTTGCTTAACAAAGAAATAATCAATTTCCGATTTAAAACGAACAAACTGATCCAGCATCCACTGCTGCTCGTAGAAGAGATTTCCAAACATCTATCATTCTTTGTGTGTAGAAGTGCTTCCTAACATCTCTCCCGAACAGTCTGGCCCTAATTCTCACACTATGCTGCCTAGTTCTAGAATGCCCAACCAGTGGAAATTATTTATCTTTATCTGCTAAATAAAAACCGGAACAGAAATTGCTGGGAAAGAACCAAATATGATCCCACTCACTGCTGGATTTTACCAAAGCGCAGTCCGAGGTAAAAGGGAAACCACTGTGGAGCTATTGGTCAATTATTTAAATCTATGAACATGTGATTAATTGTTGTTTTAACTCTGGATTCTAGCTTTAACAGCCTGGGCATAGGTTTGACAAGCTTCATGAAACTTGCAATGTCAACAAGGTGGGGGTACAGATGAGAGTCATTGATTGATGCAGTTAATAGGCTGTGAAATTACTTTGCCACTTGTGATCACAGCACTGGTTCCTGATTTCACTGCTCTACAAGTAAATACCATTTCACCTACCTTGGACTTCATTCACCTTGATCCGTTCTACCATGCTATCAGCCTGGGAGCAGCTAATGAAGCTAACGACGTTGTAAACCTGAGATGAGGAAGAGTGGGAGCAGTTACACTAATACCACCAGGACCAAGAAGAACAACAGCAGGAGCTACTCTCCCTCAGCCTCAGGTTGCTCAAGAAGACAGAGAGGAAATGGACATCAAGCTCCAACTCAGAGGGAGATGATCGCTTCAACACGGGGAATGTGGGCAGAAGACCAGCTCCCTCGCACAATTGAGCAATATAGACCTGAGAAGCCTTGAGCGTTTGCAGATCTTTTCTGACATCTGCAGTCTCCTGAAACATTTGTCGAGGGCTGGGGGCATTGCCAATGGCTGTGAGGTCACCCTGGTTGTGCATTAATTTCACCTCTTCAGCTTCTCGCCAGGGATCTACAGGCACCCCCTTTACCGCCAAAAGTATTTTATTTGTGACTGATACCATGATGACATTAGGAGAACAGAGTTTAAATAAAGTGATCGACTCATTTAAATAAACACACAATTAAACCATGGTCTGCAAGGCCAAGTGCAATTGTTAAGTCTTTCTTATTAATTTTCTACTACTCCTACATGGTATTAACCCTATATTTCAGTAGCACCAGCAAGGGCCAGCTCTGACAAGTGAAATGTCCAGGGTGAATGTCCTCTGGAATTTAAAGCCCATCTGGGCTCCACCAAAGACTGTCCTATCTTGGTTCTGCAGGCCTGTCACATCCAGCCATCACTAGTGGTGGACAAACAAACAACTCACCGGAGAAGGAGGCTCCACAAATATTCCCATCCTCAACAATGGAACAGCCCAGCACATCAGTGCAAAAGATAAGGCTGAAGCATTTGCAGCAATCTTCAGCCAGAAGTGCCGAGTGGATGATCCATCTTGGCCTCCTCCAGTGGTCCCCAGCATTACAGCTACCAGCCTTCAGCCAATTCAATTCACTCCATGTGATATGAAGAAACGGTTGGAGACACTGGATACTGCAAAGGCTACGGGCCCTGACAACGTTCTGGAAATAGTACTGAAGACTTGTGCTCCAGAATTTGCCACTCCCCTAGCTCAGCTGTTCGAGTACAGTTACAACACTGGTATCTAACCAACAACGTGGAAAATTGCCCAAATATGTAGGGAATGCAGGGTAGATTGATCTTAGTAGGATAATAGGTCGGCACAACATCATGGGCCGAAGGGCCTGTACTGTGCTGTACTGTTCTATGTTCTATGTTCTACATTCTACATTCTATATACAAAAAGCAGGACAAATCCAACCCGGCAATTACTGGCCCATCAGTCTCCTCTCGATCATCAGTAAAGTGATGGAAGGCATCATCGACAGTGCGATCAAGCAGCACCTACTCAGAAATAACCTGCACAGAGACACCCAGTTTGGGATCCGCCAGGGCCACTCAGCTCCTGACCTCATTACAGCCTTGATTCAAACATCGACAAAAGAGCTGAATTCCACAGGTGAGGTGAGAGTGACAGCTCTTGACATCAAGGCTGCTTTTGACTGAGTGTGGCATCAAGGAACCCTAGCAAAACTGAAACCATTGGGTATCGGGGTCAAACTTTCCAGTGGTTGGAGCCATACCTGGCACATAGAAAGATGGTCATGAGGTTGTTGGAGGTCAATCATCTCATTCAATGGCATTGCCATCACTGAATTCCCCTCTCCCCACATCAGTATCTCTGGGGGTGACCATTGACCAGAAACTCCAACTGGACTCACCACATAAACACACTGGCTACAAGAGCAGGCCAGAAGCTGGGAATACTGCAGTGAGTAACTCACCTCAAAACCTGTCCACCATCTAGAAGGCACAAGTCAGGAGTGTGATGGAATACTCCCCACTTATCTGGATGAGTGCAGCCCCAACAACACTCAAGAAGGTGTAGAGCTGGATGAACACAGCAGGCCAAGCACCATCAGAGGAGCAGGAAGGCTGATGTTTCAGGCCTAGGCCCTTCTTCAGAAATGGGGGAGGGGAAGGGGGTTCTGAAATAAATAGGGAGAGAGGGGGAGGCGGATAGAAGATGGATAGAGGAGAGGATAGGTGGAGAGGAGACAGACTGGTCAAAGAGGCGGGGATGGAGCCAGTAAAGGTGAGTGTAGGTGGGGAGTTAGGGAGGAGATAGGTCAGTCCAGGGAGGATGGACAGGTCAAGGGGGCGGGATGACGTTAATAGGTAGGAGATGGGGGTGGGGCTTGAGGTGGGAGGAGGGGATAGATGAGAGGAAGGACAAGTTAGGGAGGGGGGGATGAGCTGGGCTGGTTTTGGGATGCGGTAGGGGGAGGGGAGATTTTGAAGCTTGTGAAGCCCACATTGATACCATCGGGCTGCAGGGTTCCCAAGTGAAATATGAGGTGCTGTTCCTGCAACCTCCGGGTGGCATTGTTGTGGCACTGGAGGAGGCCCAGGATGGACATGTCGTCTGAGGTGTAAGAGGGGGAGTTGAAATGGCTCACAACTGGGAGGTGCAGTTGTTTAGTGCGAACCGAGCGTAGGTGTTTTGCAAAGCAGTCCCCAAGCCTCTGCTTGGTTTCCCCGATGTAGAGGAGGCCACAACGGGTACAGCGGATACAGTATACCACATTGGCAGATGTTGCAGTTGAACATCTGCTTGATGTGGAAAGTCTTCTTGGGGCCTGGGTTTGGGGTGAGGGAGGAGGTGTGGGGGCAAGTGTAGCACTTCCTGTGGTTGCAGGGAAAAGTGCTGGGTGTGGTGGGGCTGGAGGGGAGTGTGGAGCGGACAAGGGAACCAAGGAGAGAGTGGTCCCTCCGGAAAGCAGATAAGGGTGGGGAGGGAAAAATGTCTTTGGTGGTGGGGTCGGATTGCAGATGGCGGAAGTGTTGGAGGATGATGCGTTGGATCCGGAGTTTGGTGGGGGGTGTGTGTGCTGTTTCTCTGTGATGTATGTATATGTGTGTGTGTGTGTGTGTGTGTGTGTGTGTGTGTCTGTGTCTGTGTGTGTGTGTGTGTGTGTGTGTGTGTGTGGTGTGCGAGAGCATATGTCTGTGTGTGTATTGTGCAAGAGCGTATGTCTGTGTGTGTATGTTGTGTTTGCATGCACTGTGTGGGTGTGGTGTGTCGGTTTATGGTTTATGTATGTTTGTGTGCATCTGTGTCTCTGAGGTATACATATGTGCATGGGATTTGTATGTGTGCATGTGTGCATGTGTGTTGTGTGTGTGGTCTGCATGTATGTGTGTGTGTGTGTGGTGTATGTGTGTGGTGTTTGTAGTGTGCTTGTGCGTCTGTATGTGTGTTGTATGTGTGTGATGTGTGTGTGCATGGTGTATGTATGTGGTGTGTGTGTATGTGTGTGGTGTATGTGCGTATGTGTGTGTGTGTCTGTGTGTGTGGTTTGCGAGAGTGTGCATGGTGTATGTATTTGTGTGTGTCTTGTGTATGTGTGTGTGGTGCATGTGTGTCTGTGTGTGTGTGTTGTGTATGTATGTGTGTGTGGTATGTGTAGTGTGTGCGTGCATGTGTATTGTGTGTGTATGTGTGTATGTGTGGCCTGTGTGTGTGTGTGGAGTGAGGGTGTGGTGTGTGGGTGTATGGTGTATGTAAGTATGTGTGTGGGAGTCTGTGTCTCATGTGTGTGTGGTGTACATATGTGCGTGTGGTATGTGTGTGCTATGTGTCTGTATGTGCGTGTGTGTATGTATGTGGTGTCTGTGCATGTGTGTGTGTATGGTGTATGTGTATGGTGTGTGTGTGTGTGTTTGTGTGTGTGTGGTGTGGTGTGTATGCATGTATGTGGTGTGTGGGTGTTTGGTTTATGTATGTTTGTGTGTGTGTGGTGTATGTATATGTTTCTGTGTGTGTGAGAGTGTGTGGTGTGCACGTGTGTGTGTGTGTGTGTGTGTGTGTCTGTGTGTGTCTGTGTCTGTGTCTGTGTCTCTGTGTTTGTGTGTGTGTGTGTGGTGTACATAGAACGTAGAACATAGAACATAGAACATAGAACATAGAACATAGAACAGTACAGCACAGTACAGGCCCTTCGGCCCACGATGATATGCTGAAATTTTACCCTAATCCTAAGGTCTATCCAACCTCCACCCCTACCTTATACTATCATCCATATGCCTATCTAATAGCTGCTTAAATGTCCCCAATAAGGCCGACTCCACCACCCTCTCCGGCAAAGCATTCCACGCCTCTACCACTCTCCGAGTAAAGAACCTAACTTTGACTTTTCTCCTGTATCTACCTCTACTCACTTTAAAAAAGTGTATGTATGCATGCATGTCTCTGTGTATGTGTGTGTGGTGTCAGTGTGTGTTGGGTATGTGTCTGTGGTGTGTGCGCATATGTGTGTTTACGGCACATGTGTGTGCATGTTGTGGTGTTTGTGCATGTGTGTGGTGTGTAGGTGTGGTGTGTGGATGTATGGTGTATGTATGTGTATGTGTCTGTGTGTGTGCTGTATGGGTGTGGTGTGTGGGTGTATGGTTTATATATGTGTTTGTGTGTCTGTGTGGTGTGTGAACCTGCGGTGTGTCTATGTGCGTGGGTGTGTGTAGTGTATGCAAGCGTGAGTGTGTGGTCTGTGTGTACGCGTGTGTGTTTGTGTGCGTGTATGTGTGGTCTGTGTGCGCGTATTCGTGTGTGTGGTATGGTGTGTGAGCATGTGTGTGGTGAGTGTATGTATGGTGTGGTGTGTGTTTGTATGTGTGTGTGGTGTGTGTGCATGTGTGTGGTGTGCAGGTGTGGTGTGTGGATGTATGGTGTATGTGTGTGTCTGTGTATGTGCATATGGTGTGTGTGCTGTGTTGTGCATGTGTGTGGTGTGTGGATGTATGGCTTATGTATGTTTGTGTCTGTGTGTGTGTGGTGTATGTAGATACATGTGGTGTGCATGAGGTGTGTGTGTGTGGTTGTGTGGCTGTGGTGTGCGAGAGCTTGTTGTTGTAGTGTTTATCTATGACTGTGGTGTATGTATGTGTGTGTGTGTGGTGTATGCATGTGCGTGTGGTATGTGTGTGTGTGTGTGGTGTATGTATGCAGTGTGCATGTGTCTGTGTCTGTGTGTATGTGTGTGGTGTATATGTCAATGTGTGTCAGTGTGTGTGTGTGCGTGAGGGTGTTGTGTATGTATGTGTGCATCTCTGTGTATGTCCGTGGTGTGTGTAGTGTATGTGCTTTTGTGTGGTGTGTGCGCGGATGTATGTAAGTGTGTCTGTGTGTGTGGCGTGCGGGTATACGGTTTATATATGTATGCGTGTGCGTCTGTGTGGTGTAGATATATGTGTGTGGTGTGTGTGTGTGTGTGTAGTGTACGTATGTGTTTTTTGTTTTTTTATCTTTGGGGATGGGGATGTCACTGGGCAGGCCATCATTTATTTATCTACCCTTAATTGCCCAGAGGGCAGTTAAGAGTCAGCCACGTTGCTGTGGGTCTGGACTCACATGTAGGCCAGACCAGGTAAAGATGGCAGATTTCCTTCCCTAGGGAACATTAGTGAACCAGATGGATCTTTCCAACAATTGACAATGGATTCATGGTGATCATTAGATTCTTAATTCCAGATATTTTATTGAATTCAAATTCCACCATCTGCCGTGGTGGGATTTGAACCCGGTTCTCCCGAACATTATCTGGGTCTCCGGATTAACAGTCCAGCAATAATACCACTAGGCCATCACCTCCCTCTGAGCGTGTGTGTGCTGGGTGTGTGTGTATGTGTGTGTGGTCTGCGAGTATGTGTGTGTGGTCTGTGCATATGTGCCTGTTTGTGTGTATGTATGGGTGGTCTATGTGTGTGTTTGTGTATGTGTACGTGTGTATGTGTGCTGTATGTATGTACATGTGTGTCTGTGTGTGTGGTGCATGGATATGCGTGTGGTATGCATCTGTGTGTGTGGGTGTGTGGTGTGCGAGTGTGTGTGAATGTGTGTATGTGGGTATGTGTGTGGTGTGTGTGTGTCAGTGTGTGTATGTGTGTGGTGTGTGGTTGTGGTGTGTGGATGTATGGTGTATGTGTGTGTGTGCATCTGTGTGTGTGTGGTGTTGTGTTGGGCATGTGTGTGGTGTGAGGTGTATGTTTTATGATTGTTTGTGT
>JAHRHZ010000097.1:513690-528586 GCA_024137785.1 Ginglymostoma cirratum | reverse complement strand
TGTGTGTGGTTTGTGTGTATGTGTCTGTGTGTGTGGTGTGTGTATATGTATGCGTGGAGTGCGTGTGAGTGTGTGTGTATGTTTGAGTGTGTGTATGTGTGTGTGGTGTGTGTGTGTGAGGTGTCTGTATGTGGTGTATGTGTATGTGTGTTTGTGTGTGTGTTAATTCAGTTGACTCTCAGTGTCAGGGTTCACACATACTTTCTCATGCCCTCACTCACATAGACACGCAATTATATGCACACTTTCTCACATTCACCCTCTCTCACTCTCTTATATACACACAAACACACACGCACTCTCTATCTCTTTCGCTCACTAACACAATCTCTCTCACACTTCCTCTCACATGCGCATTCTGTCTTTAACTCACTCACACTTTCACTCATACTCTCACCCTCTTACTCAAACTTTTTCTCTAACTCACTTTCTCCAGCTCACTCGCCCTCTCCTTGAGCCAAATTTGTTCCTACTTCTTTGAAATTGGTCCTCCTGTATAAAATATTTTTGTTCTGGCTTGCTATTTGTCCCTTTCCATTACTAACATAAAACTAGTGACATTGTGATCAATGTTCTCTAAATTTCCCCAATTGACTCTTGATCCACATATTGCAGCTCATTGACTAGGACCAGATCCAAAGGTGACTTCCTTCTTTACTGGGCCAGTAACTTGCTGATCAAGAAAATTGTCAAGAACGCACTTCAGAAACTCTTCCTTCTCTCTACCCTGCACATTAATAAAACCCAGGATATATTAGGATAATTAGAGTTCCCATTATCACTGCTCTTTAATTTTCTTTATCATTTCCTTACAATTTTGCTCTAAAGTCTTTCCCATTAATTGCTGGCCAATAGAATACACTGAGTAGTGTAACGGTACCTCTACGAAGCGAGTGTTATGAGCTCAGTGACAGTGTGATATCTAATGACTTCCATATTGCACCAACTTTCTGACCCACCCACTCCCAGCAGCACAGGTAGATAAAATTCCAGGTCCCAGAGATTTGGTTATATGTGGAACTCAAAACCACAAGGAATATTTGAGGTGAATGGCATAAATGCAGCTAAGAGAAAGCAAGGTAAAGACATGATGGAAAACGGAATCATGGTGAAGCGTTGAGCTGAAGTAAAGTTGGAAAGTCAGAAGAGGTTCATGTGTGGCACAATCACAGTCACGGGCCAAATAGCCCAGTGCTGTGCATTCTACAGAACTCTGTGTAATGCTTCATTGACACAATGACTGATTGAAAAAATCCAGTCTGACACTTTCCTGGATTGAACTATCTTCCATTAAATAGTCAATCATAAATCAGCGCAAAGAAAGCATAAGCCTTAGTGACCAGGGGTTCCCAATTATCAGTAGCTTCTTCCATCCTCTGTCTGTTCCTTAGGATGAAGATAAAATCTAGGCCAACCTTGAGAGGCTTTTGAGCTATTTGACCTCGTGTTTGGGGATGAAGAAATGGTGCTAAATCTCTGTAGGTGGAATGCATTATAAAGGCAGTTAATAGCAACAAAAAGCTTTTCCTTCAGCCATCTTAATATTTTTCACCAGTCTAATGCAATTAAGACTTTCCATTCAGGTTAATGTTTTATTCATAATTTTCAGCAAAGTGGGTCAGGATGTGTCATCTTTTATCAGGTAGACTTTGATGAATGAGAGAGAGTTATCAACTGGGTCGTTGTCTAGAGCAACATATGAGGTGAGTGAGTATGTTCCACTTTCTCATATGCATGGTTCTCAGTTTGATTTTCAGATAGCTGATACATGACCTTGCGGAGATAGCTAAATCAGTACCTTCAGTGGGACAATTAACTTTGACAGGAATTTTATTGACATCCCATGGAGATGAGGGCTGGGAAATCAAGCATGAGGTCAGGTCATTGGCAGCCCCCGATATACAGCTTTCAATAAGTTTTTAGACTATCACTCATAACATTACATTTCCCTAGATATTGGGTCCTTAATGATTCTCTCTGCCTGTTCCAAGCATGGGTATCCAGTGTTTTATGAACGTAATCACTGCTTAATAATGTAGGAGGTATTTGAGTAAGTGTCAAGGTGTTGAACCACAGCCAAATTATAACAAGGTGTCTCTCACTTGGAAAGGCCTTGAATTTATGGAAAAGATGTTAACAGGCAGTGACAACACAGTAAGGAGCTGGAGAAACACAGCCAGCCAGGCAGCATCAGACGAGCAGGAAAGCCAAGGTTTCGGGAGAGGGAAGGGAGATGGGAAATAAATAGAGAGGAGGACTGGGGCTGGGGAAGGTAGGTGGGATGGCGATAGGTGAGTGCAGGTAGGGAGTGGTGGGGATGGGTCAGTGGGATGGGAGGGGCAGATTGGAGGGAGAGTAGATGGACAGGTAGTTAGGATTTATATTGAAATGTTAAATTGAGTTCACAAATGTTTAGAAATCCCAGTGGTAGCTGCAGTGAGTGTGAGTGTGAGTGTGGCCTGTGTTGCTGGACCAGGAAGCACTTTCCTGGATTTGCGGGCAAGTCCGACCGACCAAAGCAAGTGAAGGTGTAAAGAGTCAGTATTAAGAAGGGGGCCAATCAGGCTTAGAGTTTGCCTAGTTCTGAGTCAATGAAAAACATGATGAAAATAAAAGTAATTTTGAAATTTGTGATAGTCATGTCATAATGTTATAGATCATAAGGCAGCATGGCAGCTCAGTGGTTAGCACTGCTGCCTCACAGCACCAGAGACCTGGGTTTGAGTCCACCAGATTGATTCCAACAATGGGCCAAATTGTCTCTTTCTGCGTTGGAGGGATTCTATGATTAATTTTGTCAGGATGGGATGGGTTGCTTCTCTTCTGGTCCAAATCCTCTTGCTTGTGGATCATCAGAAACCAGCCATGTGATGGAATATGAGTGGCAGGATCCTGAAGAAGTGCTGGTGCACAGACATCCATGGAAATTGCTTGGGAAAAAATCTGAACTTTTGTGGGCTGATTCCCTGCTGACCCAAACCCTCTGCAAAGTTCTGAGAAGGAGCCACATGACTTCCCTTAATCATGAACCAGGAAAGGTTGGAAAGTTTAAACCGGGTCTACCAGCTGGGTAACTCCATACCCACCCTCACTCCCACCCCCACCCCCATCAACATCCCAACCACCCAACTAACATCTGACCACATCACCCTATTCATTCAGAGATAGTAAGAACTGCCGATGCTGGAGTCAGAGATAACACAGTATAGAGCTGGAGGAGCACAGCAGGCCAGGCAGCATCAGAGGAGCAGGAAAGTTGAAGTTTCGGGTTCCAACTCCTTCTAATCCCCAACCATCCAACTACCCTCTGACTCCCAGAGACTCCCAGACTCAAATACCCATCACCAAACTTGCCACTCGCCATTGCACATTCCACCCGGTCACGTCAACCTCCTACCTATTTACTCTATCTACTCATTTTCCCATTCACGTCCACATTCATTCATCAATATACTGAAAACCTCTGGGATTTTTAAACACTTTCTTGAATTCTGCCATTAATGTTGTAAACAGGGTGCAGGGCCCTCTGCATTGATTCTCTTTGCAGGTCTCCTCATGGATCCTCACACTGAGGGTGCTCCTCTGTTCCCTCGATTGGAGGTTTGGCCTGAAAAAGCCACATCCAAGTGAGTGGGTAATTTTAGAGTCATTGAGTTATACAGCACAGGCACAGGACCTTCTGTCCACCTTCTCCACACAGACCAGGTTTCGTAAACTGAACTCGTCCCAATTGCCTGCATTTGGCACATATCTCTCTAAACCTTTCCTACCCATGTACCTGTCCAAGTTTCTTTTAAATGTTGTAATTGTACCAGCCTCCAGCACTCCCTCTAGCAGTTCATTCCATACTTGTACCACCCTCTGTGTGAAAACGTTGCCCCTCAGGTTCCTTTTGAATCTTTGCCCTCTGACCTTCAGCCTATGCCCTTTGGCTTTGGACTCCCCTCCTGTGGTGAAAAACACCAGTTTGTGCTTTTATAAACGCCCTCATGATTTTATAAACCTCTACGAGGTCACCCCTCAGCCTCCCACACTCCAGGGAACAAAGTCCCAGCCTATCCAGCATGTCCTTATAACTCAAACGTTCCAGTCTTGGTAACATGTTTGCAAATCTTTTTTTAAATCCTTTCTAGTTTGATGACATCCTTCCTATGGCAGGGTGACCAGAAGTGTACACAGTACTCCAAATGTGGCCTTACCAATGTGTTGTATAGCTGTAACATGACGTCTCAACTCTTGTACTCAGTGCTCTGACCAATAAAGGCAAGCATGCCAAACACCTTCTTCACCACCCTGTCTACCTGTGATGCTACTTTCAAGGGACAATGTACCTGCGCCAGTAGGTCTCTCTATTCGACAACACTCCCCAGGGACTTTCCTGCCTGCTTGTCACTATCTGTAACAGCTCTGACATTGATCAGAAGATTTGGGCATTTGTTTAATTGTATAAATGCCACTTCGCATAAGGCCTGCATATTCTGACCAGTTACCCTCAGGAAATTTAAGCCTGTCTCATTATTTGCTGTGATTTTTGCTGTATGAGCTGTGGTAACTTTAACCTGTGACAACACTAAATAAGATGATTCTTTTCAGTATCTTTGTGGAAGTGAAACTTACTTTAAAAAAATCGTAACATCAGTTTGTAACCTTTCTGAGCCACTGAGCTAGAATAGTGGGCGGCGCTGACACAGCACAGGATTAGAAAGGGCTTTGCAACAATGAAGAGTTAAGAGGTCTTTGACTGCTGGACAAAGTCCTCAAAAGACAAATCCACCACAAAGAAATTGTAAAGCAACAAAGAAATGGCATGCTGGGAATATTGTTGTCACTGGGTTACACTCGGAGTCTGGTAGTGACTGAACTATTGTTCTATTGTGCTTTTGACTGAATGGCTAGCTCCTCGATTTACCAACGAACATCAACGGCTATTCACTTCAGCACATATGGTTCAAGTTGAGGCCAAAGATCAAAGGTGAATGTCTCCTTTCATTTGCCTCTTCGCAAGATTGTGGTTATTCCCACCATTCTGTGAGGCTCAAATTAATCCTGTCATGAACATAAGAAGTCTCACAAGCAACAGTTGTTGCAGCCAAAAATCCTAGGAAGAAGAGCAGAAAGCAAAATGTGGTAATACCAGTTGGCAGAGGAACGTTTGTTTATATATATATACTTTTCCGAGCTGGGTACTTGTGTCTGACAGCTTTATGAAAATTTAGACCCCAGAACTGCTGCACCATGGAAGAATTAGGATAATGGGTGCACAGAGAATTGGTAGAAATTTATGCAATCCATCACAGATCCAAACTATGAAATTAAATCAGCTGTAATGATTTGAATTGTGTGATAAAATTAACAGCAAGGCCTTTGGTGCTCATTGCCATCCAAGTGTAAATCAGACAGCAACTTCTAGCAAGCAAACATGTAGCAATCAGGGAATTTCTACCCAAGTTGCCTTGTTCCTCCACAAATTGTGCTATATTGGAACCTTGCTGCAAACTTTGGCATTGAAATCCATGGAACAGTGTCAAATTGTTCAACCCAGACACTCACTATACCTGCCAGAGAAAGTTAGAACTCGTCTATTAAGTCCTAACTGATTGCTGCCAAAAAAAGCTTCTCAGATACTGAACACTAACTTCGCCAGTGAGGAACATCATTCCTTCAGATGTTAACTATTGTTGAAGTTTATGAAAAACTCAAGAATGTAAACTCTGTCTCTTTATTCCTTTTCCTTTCTGTAGCTATCTTTCTGCACATGATTTTCTCAGTTCAGACCCTAGAGCCGGAATTTTCTCTGTGGTGGTGAGCCAGGATTATTTTGAAGCCCGAAATGCCGGTTCTGAGGCCTTAATTGACTTGGCAATATGTTTCCTGTCCAAAAAAAGCCAGTGGGCTTGGGATTGGAGGCAGGTCAGATTAATGATTTGCCAATGATGAAATGATTCCCCGTTGCAACTGTCCGTTTCGATGTTGGTTCTCCTAAGGGAGAGATCTGCTGAATGTACCAAAGCGCCCCAGTGCCCAGGGAGTCAAACGCAATGGTGGAAAGAACGAGCTTCCAACTGTGCGTGATACCCTGTAAAAGACAGCCTCCTCCCTGCTCTTCGGACACTGACTGCAGGCTGCCTCATTTTGAACTGCTGTTGGTGTTGTAGGCTATCACATTGAAAAGGTCACATTGGAGACTCAGCTCGCAGAACTCACTCAACATTGACTCAACGTTGAGCTGGTGCACAGTCTATTCTTTCCCCCGACCTGCCTGCATCCGATTGTGTCCAGTGAACCCCCAGAGCATGTGCTGTGCCCTGCTCCTGAGTTGGGGGCTGATGTGTGTGCTATAGCTGGTGTGGCAGTAATCTGGACTTTCAGCAGAAAGGTTGAAAGGATGCTTTGGGGTGAGGGAGGGAGACTAGGGAAGAAACCAGGACGTCCACAGTCACAGCTCAATAATACCACTTCGTAGATTCACAGAATCCCTACAGTGTAAATGGAGGCCATTTAGCCCATCAAGTCTGCACCACCTCTCTGAAGAGCAGCCCATCCTACCACCATAATACCACACTTCCCATGGCTAACTCACCTGTACATTGCTAGACACTATGGGACAATTTAGCATGGCCAATCCACCTAGCCTGCACATCTTGTGGGAGGAAATCGGAGAACCCAGAGGAAACGCACACAGACACGGGGAGAATGTGCAAACTCCACACAGACAGTCGGCTGATGCTGGAGTTGACCATGGGTCCCTGGTGCTGTAAGGCAGCAGTGTTAAGCACTGAGCCAGAGTGTCAGGGAGTGCTCCTGGGTGATTGATGGGTGTATCAAACAGTCTAATGAGTTGGAGGGATGGGGAGTGGGAGATGAGATGCAAAGGTGCATTCACTGATCTTGACTACACGCATGAGGTCATTAAACCTCCAAGCACTGCTGCAACGATCTTGGGGCCATATTTGGGGCATTGACCTCGCTTTCCACTTGCACCTGTTCCATTTGGAAGGTCTGCTTTGTTGAGACCACCCCCATTAAATTGTGGCCATTCCTGTCTCTCTTGCATGCAAATGCATCCTTGCAGCTAGGGTCCCTCTCCCTGACCTTGTACTGCATATTCCAAATTCTGATTTGCACCCATGTTTATCAACGAAAACCTTTATCACCCAGTTCAACATCTCTTTAAGAGCGGCAGACCGCCTTTAAGAGCTGGAGTCCAGTTGCAACACACTCTTCGGCCCCCTCTTGAGTATACAGCCAGGCAAGTGAATGGGGTGCATTGTTCCAGCCATTTAAATATAAGGATAGCATGAAACTTAAATGCTGCCGAACTCCAAGGCAACAATCAGGTTGTGAATCATTATCCCTACAGCCAAAATGAGCGCAGACCAATTTCAGTGCTTCAGTAAAGACCCTTCAATCTGCTTCACTGAGTAGGTGCAAAGTTACTTACCCTGTTCACCGATCCCTGTAGAGGGCACCATGCTGTTTTCACTCTAATTATAGGAGGCTCCAGTGCCAATTACCATATAACAGCCATGAGCAAGCACACACACAATCAACAGCTGGTGCATTCGATTGCTGATACAAAATCTGGGTCATCTCTGCCTTGTTAGTAGGACAACTCGATTAAATGCAACATTAAACTGAAACCTAATTCTTCATCACCCCTGGAGGTCTTCAGTACAATCTATTTAAATCAAATTTTAATAAGAATATTTGCTTCCTGGGAATCCAAATGTGATATAAATAATTCGATAGCAATGTGGGAGATATTTAAAATACCTTATTATACAAGAGATTGCACACGGTTAAAACAGACTCAGATTGAAAAGAACGAAGGAAAAAAAAACTGTTAGAATGTACCAAATCATGAGACTTGTGATGTCCACCCAGTTTATCTCCAAGTTTGAAAAATATTAGCCTTCACTTAATTCCTCATAAGCTTCAATAACTTCCTCTCTAAATATTTACCACATCCCTCTGGAATTCGTTGGTACAATCAAGCTTAAAGGCTATACGGTCCAGTTCCGTTTATCACATTAATACACATGAACATACAAACAGGGCCTAGAGGAGGCCCTTTGAGTCTGCTCCACCATTCAAGGAGATCATGGGTGACCTGATATAAATGTTAACTTTACTTTCCAACAAATCCCCAATAAACTGCTAATAATAAACCTATACATGCTCACTGGGTACAGAGTGTAATTCTACGCAGGTAGAAAGTGCAACATTACTATATTGAGTGAAGGCAACTAAGAACAATTTTCATTGGAAGACATGGGTTTATCAAAAGGATGAACTCGAGATATTGGATGTTTCCATCCAGCCCTTGTGGCTTCTGCACAACAATTTACAGGATATTTCATTTATTTCAAGTAGCAAAGGAATGGTCAAATGACAAGCATTGGGTGGAGAACAGGTAGAAGAACAGGAATTGTGTCTGCTGCTCACCATTGTTGCTGGGGTAAGGCCTAAACAAGGTTGAGGCCTGATTCTCATTCACATGTCTCCAGTGAGCTGTGGGCATCAAACATGTTCAAGTGGGAGTAGTATATTAGGTACTTCCACACTGAGCTGGCTTACAGGTAGAGTCTGAGGTGTGGACATTATCCAGGGGTATGTGTTCAGGCCTAAGGCAATGCGGGCAGCTTTCTTTGTTGATCTCCTGACCTGAGACAAGAAAACTTTCCCAGTGATCTCCATCATTTAAGGATCGTTGGTTGTGCTCCTCACCATTTGACACAAATGAGCAGAGAGTGTGCAGCTTTCTGGTTCTGCAAGAGACAACTGGAAATAATAAACTGTTGAAATCTCCCAATTGTACAACT
This sequence comes from Ginglymostoma cirratum, assembly GCA_024137785.1. Taxonomy (NCBI): domain Eukaryota; kingdom Metazoa; phylum Chordata; class Chondrichthyes; order Orectolobiformes; family Ginglymostomatidae; genus Ginglymostoma; species Ginglymostoma cirratum. Next base: position 519,764 of record JAHRHZ010000097.1, on the reverse strand, counting down.
AATGGTGTTCCGAAGAAGGGTCACTGGACCCAGAACGTGAACTCTGCTTTCTCTCACAGATGCTGCCAGATCTGCTGAGATTTTCCAGCAATTTCTGATTCTGTACAAGTCATGGTGTCAGTTCTGATATTTTTCTCACTGCCATTGCCAATGTTTTAATTCTTTTGCCTGATGCGGGGGTTTGCTAGTAAGACCAGCATTTGTTGCCCATACCTAATTTCCCAAACACTGTTGTTTTCCTCATAATTAATGTTGTAAGTATTATTTTAATCACAATTAATAATGCACATGTAACAATTAATAGTGCCAACATTGCTTTTCTCAAATTGAAACAAGTAAGATAATAATAGGAAGTATGACAAAATGTTTGATCAAGGAATGTTTTGAGAAGATTCTTAAAGGATTCTTAAAGGAGTAGAGGGACAATGAGATTTGGCTAGAATACATGGCATGGACGTAATAAAATTAAGAATGGTCTGATTCATTCTCTGCTAGTGATCAGGAAGATGGACTCGGTAGCTTTAGTGAAAAAAACGACATGGAACAAGCAGAGTGACAATTCAGAGGCAGCATTGGGCATGGGATGGCGGGGAGGAGCCTGCCCCGTACATAATTTAGTGCATGGTACAGTGCTAATTGCTTTTAAGGCAAGACGCATGTCCCTTTCTTGGGGTTGAGTTCTTCGTTAGATAGTAGCTGGCTCATCGAATGGGTGGAAGACCTAGTGTCTATGCAGTGCTCACTTTTGGGATGACCAACAGCGCCACATCAATTAAGAGTCAGGTAAGTCCTGGGTGAAAGTCTCGCCAATGTTCCCACCCTCTCCCGGTGAGGGGCCTGTCGTACTGTGTACAAGACCCAGGCAGGAGAGTTAATTGGGGGGTGGGAGAGAAAGGCTTTGTCGAAGGGGTTGCTTCCAAAGGGCCCATTGGCAGGCTTTCCCCAAATGCCCACCACCTCCCCCTTCCAGCCCATTTTTCTAACACCAGCTGACGCAGCTAAGACTATTGGGACTTTGTAATGGTAAAATGCCAGCAGCAGCAGCTATATTGGCTACTTCGGGACCCATAGGCAGAAGGCAGGAAGGTCTCCCAATCCACCATCCCCGTAAAATTCAAGACAAGTTGTGCTGCGGGTTCCATGGTTTCATGGTGAGCACTCTGGACTCTGAATCCAGACATCCGAGTTCAAATCTCAGAGGGAGCTCATTTCTGGCAGTGAGTGCAATAAAGTTTCAAGGGGACGCAGTGATGTAGCACTGGGTTAGTGAGCCAGAACCCTATATCCTGGGACCCAGATTTGAATCCCACCGTGGCAGATGGTAACATTTGAATTCAATGAAATCTGAAATTAAAAATTTATTCCAATGGCAACCATGAAACCGTTGCAAATTGCCATAAAAACCCATCTGGTTCACGAATATCCCTATAACGAAGGAAATCTGCCATCCTCACCTGGTCTGGCCTACTTGTGACTCTGGATCCAAAGCAATGTGATTGAGTCTTAATTGCCCCCTGAAAGGCTATTCAGTTCCAGAGCAATTAGGAATGTCCCAGCCAGCGAGACCCACATCCCATGATTAATTAACAAAAATCCACCTTCAAACCAATCAGATGGTGATTGTGGTGGTGATGGGCAGCGGGAGGTGAAGTGGGGGCTTAAAAACCCACTCATGGAATTTCTGAAAAATGTCGCTGAGGGACACCAGATAGCTGAGAAATAGGAGGGGGCTAAGGTTAGATCAAATATTAGTTAATTAATTAATGGTACAAGGGCTGTTTTTAGTGGCACCACTCCACAGGTAAGTAATGGCTCATAGATTCACAATGCAATTCTGCAGCATAATGTTCATCTGGTGACAGCATGAGAGCAGGATTCAAAGTGAGGTGTAGTCTCACCAGTTTGCACCTTTTTGTACCATGAATGTTTAACTCTCAAATAATTTTTCTTTAAAAGGTTGTTCCATACAGAATAGTTACTCAAGAACACTCACAGGTACAGTATTAAATAATTGTGTGAAATACCACAGGCTAAAGGTAAACCGTGCCCTACCGTCCTATGTGAGTTGCAGTTATTGTTAATAAAAACACTTTCTGCAGCATTTCTGTAGAATATAGCTTTAGCTTTAAGCTGCTAAAGATTCAAAATTCTACTTGAAAGCAGAGTTCAACTCGCAAGGGCTCCATGGATGTGAAATGAGATAAGAGTTTCATTTGCACCTTAACCTGGCAAACATTACTCAGTGTCTTCAGTGGCACCACTGGTCTGTGGGAGAGAGAGGTGTGTGTGAGTGTGACAACTTCAAGATCTATTTGTAGCCTCCTCAGAGATTGAATGATGAAACATTGTCAACCTGCAGAGCGTGGAACAGTAGCCACTGAGATTGGAAACAAATTTATTGTATAATTTTAACACATTCCTACAAGCATGCAACAGAACCACATGATCTTACAGCACAATAAAAGGACATTCAGCCTATCATGCATAGACCATCTTTTTACAAAAACACCTGAGCCATTTATACCCAACAGCTCTGCTTTATATCACAATTATATACAAATTAGTCCTCTTCAAGGACATGTCCAATTTCCTTTTCAATGTTCATGTGGGAAGTGCTTTCTGTTAGCTCATTTTCTCTCCTGTGCTCTTTTTGCCAATTCTAATTTTAGTTCTTTTGCCAACTACCATCTTGATTGCCAGAGGAAGCATTTTCTCCCTCCTTGCTGCATGCAAACATCTCATCATTTTGAACTTTTCTATCTGGTCCCTTCTTAACATGATACTAATCAGAGCGATTCCACTTTCTCCAAGGTCTCCACATAACTGTATTGCTCAACCCCAGTATTATCCGAGTTAATCTCCTCCTTTTCTCTCTGCAATGCCCTAAAGTCCTACTCAGTGGCCAGACTTGCACACATGCTGATGGTGAGCACCAACCAATGGTTTGTAAAGAATAGGTATGAATTCCTTGTTTTTGTATTCGCTGTCCCCATTTACAAAGTCAAGTATCCGATGTGCTGTAAAAATGCTGTACATCACTGGAAATACTTCAGTCTTATCTCCTGGCAGTTGTGAGTTTGGGGCCCACCTTTGGTTCTGAAGCTGATGGGAACTTCCAATCTCATATTTCAGGATGATGATGCTTCACTGCTGCATAAGGAAAGTCACTGGGGCCTTTTCAACTAAGAGCTAGCTACAGTTCCTTGTTTGTTTCTAGAGCCAGACAGGCGGCTTCACTAAGAGTTGCTATGGTACAGGGTGCACCATTGACTGCAACCACTTTGTTTTTTGTCTTCCCTCTGTCAACTGTGCCTCATAGTAAAACTGAAAGGGATTCCCCTCCCTTACTATCCAGCTGGTGTGTGACCCTCGGCAACGTGCCTGCAGGTTGAAGCCTTGTATCCCAGCAACAGCCATACTGCCTTCATTCTGTTGGTTCCACTGAGGATTTGAGCTGCCAGGATAAATGAGAGATGATGGGGAGTGGGAAGAGCCAATTAGTGATAAAAATCCTCCAGTGCGCAACCTACACCCATGTATGCATAGATAGACACAGGAAATGTGATCAAATAGACCAGTGGTGTGTTGATATAGCATGGCTCTGGAGCAGTACTGCTCACTCAAAAAAGTGGACGTTAAAATGCATAATGTCACCATCACAAGGGAATAGGCCTTGCCACCAGCTGAATAATTGTATGTTAAGCAGCTGAAGAGCAGGAACAGGAAGAGAAAAGGGATGGAGGTACCTTCAACTGCTTCTCTCCCTTCCGGCTGTCTGTAAGGAAACTAATCGGTTGTGGTACCTGTAACTGCAACATCATTCCCCTTTTCAGCAACAGCTCCACATCTTCCGGCTGTCAGCAGCACATTGTCTGCATGGCCACCATAAAATAAACGTTTACAGTTAAAGGTCTAAATGAAATTTTGCTGTATTGCTTCCAAATATAAACTAATCAGCCTGGTGCCTTCCCTTAATGCCTGCATTTTATGTTCCTCCTGCCTTTATGGGGAGAAGGCAGGAAAGTGGAGTTGACAATGATCTAATCAGCCATGATCTTAGAACTTAGAACGTAGAACATAGAACATTACAGCGCTGTACAGGCCCTTCGGCCCTCGATGTTGCGCCGACCTGTGAAACCAATCTGAAGCCCATCTAACCTACACTATTCCATTGTCATCCATATGTTTATCCAACGACCATTTAAATGCCCTTAAAGTTGGCGACTCTACAACTGCTGCAGGCAAGTCATTCCATGCCCTTACTACTCTCTGAGTAAAGAACCTACCTCTGACATCTGCCCTATATCTATCAGCCCTCAATTTAAAGCTATGTCCCCTCGTGCTAGCCGTCACCATCTGAGGAAAAAGGCTTTCACTGTCCACCCTATCTAATACTCTGATCATCTTGTATGTCTCAATTAAGTCACCTCTTAACCTTCTTCTCTCTAACGAAAACAGCCTCAAGTCCCTCAGCCTTTCCTCATAAGATCTCCCCTCCATACCAGGCAACATCCTGGTAATTGTTGTTGAATGGTGGAGCAGAATCGATGGGCTGAATGACTTACTTGCACTCCTACATTTTGTGGTTTAATGGTGGCCATTTCTGGTGTTACTCCCAAAGCTCGGAGTCACGGCAGCTGGAAGACTGCTGACTTTTCCTGGGGGATCAGTGCAGATAGCTTTGTTTTCAACAGGCCTGGGCCTAGCAGGCCAGGTTGTGGCCAGTACCATCTCAGTGTGGACAGCAGCAGTCAATGGCGAACAGTCAGAGCAATGGCAGCATGACCGAGGTGTAATCCTTGGAATCTGTTGGATGATGGGCTGCTGTGGCAGTTGTCTGAGTTTGGATGAGGAGTAATCTAAGTTGCATGGCAGTGAGCTAACCAGGTATGACCTCAGTCCGAGCACTGAGGTGCTGATTGGCTGATGCTCATGCTGCAGTGGATGCTGGGACAGCTGAGGGAACGTTATGGTGGGATTCTGTTCTATATTGGAAAGGGCGGGTTCCAAGTCCTGCACAAAGCTCTGTACCAAGTAAGAGTCGGATCACTCAATACTCCTTGACGTTGAACGTGGGCTCTCTGACAGGATTCCCTATGCATCAAACACTTCATTATGTAAACCCATTAGTGTTTGTATATTGGGTTCCCCATCTGATCCACGACAGTGAAGTAAAAGTCTCCATAATCCCAAAGGACTGGAAGTTGCTCTCTGATCAGAGAGAGATGAAGAGTGGTGTGTTTAACCTGAGGGTCGCTACACTCCAAGCGAGGTGTGAGGTTGTGAAGGCAGGGCCTTCACAGTGACCTCAGCCAGCACAGGGTTTGAACTCGCTCTGCTAACCATCAAGCTACATTGCCAACCAACTGCTCAGCCAACTGGACGCACATACGACCTCCCTGCCTCTGTCAAACTGGCATCTGCTCTTTTTTATCCCATGACCTCACTGAAGTGTATCTCAGCTCCAGTATTTCATCATGTGCAATTCCCTTTCATCTATCCTCAAAGATGCACCCAAGGTCAGGATCTGAGCTGGTTACTGCAAATGTGAAATGAAGTGTATTCTTCGCTGCTATCTTATTGTTCTTCCACTGCATTGACAGCTCATGAATATCTAAAAGACAAAAGGCCTAAGAGTAAACAAGGTGTAGAGCTGGATGAACACAGCAGGCCAAGCAGTATCAGAGGAGCAGGAAGGCTGATGTTTCGGGCCTAGACGCTTCTTCAGAAATGGGGAGGGGGAAGGGGGTTCTGAAATAAATAGGGAGATGGGGGAGGCGGATAGAAGACGGATAGAGGAGAAGATAGGTGGAGAGGAGGCAGACAGGTCAAAGAGGCAGGGATGGAGACATTAAAGGTGAGTGTAGGTGGGGAGGTAGGGAGGAGATAAGTCAGTCCAGGGAGGACGGACAAGTCAAGGGAGGGGTATGAGATTAGTAGATAGGAGATGGGGGTGGGGCTTGAGGTGGGAGGAGGGGATAGGTGGGGGAAGGACAGGTTAGTGAGGCGGGGACATGCTGGGCTGGTTTTGGGATGCAGTGGGGGGAGGGGAGATTTTGAAGCTTGTGAAGTCC
>JAHRHZ010000097.1:502070-513590 GCA_024137785.1 Ginglymostoma cirratum | reverse complement strand
GGGAGGAAGGACAGGGTGGGGACGAGCTGGGCTGGTTTTGGGATGCGGAAGTGAGAGGTGAGATTTTGAAGCTTGTGAAGTCCACATTGATACCATTGGGCTGCAGGGTTCCCAAGCAGAATAGGAATTGCTGTTCCTGCAGCCTTCGGGTGGCATCACTGTGGCATTGCAGGAGGCCCAGGATGGACATGTCATCTGAGGAATGGGAGGGGGAGTTGAAATGGTTCGCGACTGGGAGGTGCAGTTGTTTAGTGCGAACCGAGCGTAGGTGTTCTGCAAAGCGGTCCCCAAGCCTCTGCTTGGTTTCCCCGATGTAGAGGAGGCCACAACGGGTACAGCGGATGCAAAATACCACATTGGCAGATGTGCAGGTGAACATCTGCTTGATGTGGAAAGTCTTCTTGGGGCCTGGGATGGGGGTGAGGGAGGTGGTGTGGGGGCAAGTGTAGCACTTCCTGCCGTTGCAGGGAAACGTGCCAGGTGTGGTGGGGTTGGAGGGGAGTGTGGAGCGGACAAGGGAGTCGCGGAGGGAGTGGTCCCTGCAGAAGGCAGATAAGGGTGGGGAGGGAAAAATGTCTTTGGTGGTGGGGTCAGATTGCAGATGGCAGAAGTGTCGGAGGATGATACGTTGGATCCGGAGGTTGGTGGGATGGTACGTGAGGATGAGGCGTATTCTGTTTTGGTTGTTATTGCGGGGAGCGGGTGTAAGGGATGAGTTGCGGGAAATGACAGAGACACGGTCGAGGGCGTTCTCGACCACTGGGTAGGGGGGGAGGTTGCGGTCCTTGAGAAACGAGGACTCCCATCCCCTCCCCTCCCCCACCGCATCCCAAAACCAGCCCAGCTCGTCCCCACCTTCCTAACCTGTCCTTCCTCCCACCTATTCCCTCCTCCCACCTCAAGCCCCACCCCCTTGGGTAGGTCTCCTACCTACTAACCTCATCCCGCCCCCTTGACCTGTCCGTCCTTCCTGGACTGACCTATCTCCCTAACTCCCCACCTACACTCACCTTTACTGGCTCCATCCCCACCTCTTTGACCTGTCTGTCTCCTCTCCACCTATCCTCTCCTCTATCCATCTTCTATCCGCCTCCCCCTCTCTCCCTATTTATTTCAGAAACCCCTTCCTCTCCCCCATTTCTGAGGAAGCGTCCAGACCCGAAACGTCAGCTTTCCTGCTCCTATGATGTTGCCTGGCCTGCTGTGTTCTGAGGTGCAGCTCTACACCTTGTTATCTCAGATTCTCCAGCATCTGCAGTTCCTACTATCTCAGGCCTAAGAGTAAGGCTGAATAAGAATGTAAGCAAGCTGTGAGATACGAGTAGGAGGCTTGCAACCATTTGGAAGCTGAGGTGATGCAGTTAATTGCTTACTATAAAGGCTGAGTGACAGCAGACTGTTCATAGTCGAGTGCTGAGGTTGTATTGAATTGAATGATTTATTGTCACTCGCATTTAAACGTGAATAAGACAGTAAAATGCAGTGAGAAGCTTCAAATGTTCCCACAATCTGATGTCATTTTGAATAGCTTAAGAATATAAAGAATGCTGGAAATTAAGATGAAATGAAAAAGTGTCACAATTATATAAAAATTAGATGATTCATTTCTGACGTCCATTGTCTAATTTAGTACCCAACCTGGTGACCTGCCAACATTTATCAAACCTGAAACCATAGTGTCCACAGACAGAATAGGTAAACAAGCTGCCATTTCAATTGTAAAGAGGAGCCACTGGACTCAAAATGTTAACGGTTTCCCTGGCCATAAATGCTGCCAGAATTGCTGAGTCACTTCAGCACTTTGTTTTCAATTCAGATTTCCAGTACCTGCAGTATTATTTCAAGGAGTTTCTTGCCAATACAAGGCAGATGACGTTGTGACTACAGAAATGAAACAGGCCAGAAAAGACTCTCTTCTTTCTGCTGCTCAAGCAAAAAAATGCCGATGACATCACTGACTGGAAAGAAACATAGGAAAACGAGAACTTAAAAGATAATTGAGATGAATTCTGCAGCGTCTGTCTGAGGCTAGTGGTGCTGTTCAGAGAATATGGCATTTGAAGATAGATTCATCGACTTTGATCACTCATGTGAAATAATTGACTATCTTATAACCCTACATCAGGGCCCTCGCAGCTAGATTTCTTATGTTGACCTCCTTGAATACTGCTCCCACTGTCTTCTGACTGTTTCTCAAAAACCCCCGGTCGCCTGTGAAATACATATGCTCCTTACCACATCCTCCTCCAATACTCTTGCCCCTGAAGCCCTCTATCTCTGCCATGTGCCATTCCTATTTTCCAGGACAGCTTCACTTCAACAACAGCTCCGAGCTCCTACTCCAGCCACAATGCACTTCCTGTAAAACAGTGCAGGACAACTTTGAACAATGTAGGTTAGCTTTAAGTGGTGCCGGAGATTATGATTCTGGGCCCCATGCTGGTGCATGCAGACGATAGGGTGTATCACAGTCAGCTCTGGCTGTACAGAAACTGTTATAACAAGCAGACAATATGAGTTGTCTTGCTGCCTGCGTTTCAATAACAAGGGATAAAATCAGAGTCCATCATGGTCCCCCATTAGGAACTTTGCCCCAGATTTCTCTTTTAAAGAAATCTGTATTGGCCATCTCTTATTGGCCTATGCTCCTTGTGGTCAGAATTAATTTTGTCCTTTACAATATTTCATGCCTTTCCCACATCAGGGGAGTTGGATTGACTGCTGGCTGTGATCTTCCAGCCTATCTGGGACCGGTGACTTGTTAACTTTCAGGAACGTCAACTTATTTCTTTTTATTTCTATCTGATCCAATATCTTCCCCCACCCCCAACAAACAGTGATTTTTCTGAGGAAGGGTCCTGACCCGAAACATCAGCTTTCCTGTTCCTCTGATGCTGCCTGGCCTGCTGTGTCCCTCCAGCTCCACACTGTGTTATCTCTGACTCCAGCATCTGCAGTTCTCGCTATCTCATTGATTTCATCCACTTCTGTTGCAAAAACAGAGGTAAAGTAATTATTCAGTATATCAGTCATTCCCTGTTCCTTCTGAAGGGAATATCCTTTTTAAATCCAAAATCAGTCTCACTGTCCTATCAACTTATCTTCTGTGCCTTTAACATAAATAATACATTGCCAGGAACAAAACTTTCAAAATTCTTAGAACTTCAAGAACTCTTTTGAATATTTTACTTAACATGTTTTTCTAATTTAGGCTTTTAAGACTGCAGTATTTACTGAATTCACTTTCCTCCAATGTTACTTCAAATATTTAAGTCTTTCAGTTGGAATTGCTGCGGACAGAATTGCGCCTTTTTTTTGCCTTCAGGTGAGTGCAGGTTTGATGCTCATAATGTTACAGGGATCTGACAGCACAATCTGCTTTATCTTTGAAGTCTGGAGTGATTGATTTGATTTATTACTGTCACATGTACCGAAAGACAGGGAAAAGTGTGTCTTATGTGCTTTACAGGCAGATTGTACTCTGCAAGTCCATCAGGATAACGGAACAGCGTGCAGGAGTATAATATTACAGCTGCTGAGAAGGTGCAGAGAGAGATCAGCATTAACATTAAAGAGGTCCATTCAAAAGGCTGATAACAGTAAGGAAGAAGATGTTCTGGAATTTGTTCTTACGTGTATACAAACATTTATATCCTCTGCCTGATGGAAGAGGATGGAAGAGAGTATAACCGGGGAGGGAGGGGTCTTTGATTATGTTGGTTACCTTCCTGATGCAGCAGGAAGATTAGATGAAGTCAGTAGATGGACTGGACTAGTTTGCATGATGGACTGGGCTATGTTCACAACACTGTAGTTTCTTCTGGTTTTGGGAAGTGTAGATGCCATACCACATTGTGATGCATCCAGATAGAATGCTTTCTATGATGCATCTGTAAAAATTAGTAAGAGTCTTTATAGACACGCCAAATTTCCTTAGGCTCCTGAGGAAGTAAAGGCGTTGCTGTGCTTTCTTGACCGTCGTGTCAATGTGGGTGGACCAGGACAGATTATTGGTGATCATCACTCCCAGGAACATTTAAGTTCTTGACTATCTCTACCTCAGCATCATTGATGCAGACAGGGACGTGCCCTCCACTCTGCTTCCTGAAATCAATGACCAGCTCCTTCATTTTGCTGACATTGACAGAGAGATTGTTGTCTTTACACCGTGCCATTAAGCTGTCCATGTCCTTCCTGTACTCTGTCTTCTTGTTGTTGAGATCCGACATACAATAGTAATGTCATCAGCAAACTTGTAAATGGAGTCGATGCAGAATTTGGCCACACATTTGTGAGCATTTATGGAGTACACAGCATTGTGATGAACCATGATGAGGATTATAGTGGAGGAGCTGCTGTGGCCTATCCTTGTTGACTGCAGTCTGCTGGTCAGGAAGTCAAGAATCCAGTTACATAGTGGGGAGCAGAGGCCTAGGTCCCGGAGTTTGGAGATGAGTTTTATTGGAATTATGGTGTTGAAGGTGGAGCTGCAGTCAATAAGTAGGAGCGTAATGTAGGTATCCTTGTCGTCCAGGTGTTCCAGGAATGAGTGTAGGGCCAGGATTTTGAATTGTTTTGGAATGTTCTGGCTGGAAGGTGGGGGAGTTGGGGTTTGAGGCCGCTGCTGACTGGTTTATACCTTACCCAATGTATCTGTCCACTGAAAAGTCAGACAGGCTATAACATGGGAAGACAATCCACTGTTGCATTTTTTAAAAGGCATCATGAGTTGACGTGACAATAAAGGAATTTATCTTGGATTGTTAAACTTCTCAAATGTGTTACTTTATTTCCACTGTTTTTGCTCATTTTCTTCCTTCACCTCCAAGTGATGTACCATCCGGATTAGTAGCAAATTTTTACAATTTATACAAATGACTTGGATGAAGAAATTGTACGTGTGGCTGCTAAATACGTTAGTGACACAAGGATAGGTAGAAAAAAATGTTGTGAAGACGACATAAGGAGACTATAAAGGATGTAGATAGGTTAAGTGAGTGGGCAAAGGTCTGGCAAACAGAATAGATTGTGGGAAAATGTGAAATTGTCTTTTTTAGCAAGAAGAAAACAAAAGAGGCATATAATCAAAATGGCAAGAAATTGCAGGGTTCTGAGCTGCAGAGGGATCTGGGTGTCCCAGTGCATGCATGGCAAAAAGGCTAGTATGCAAGTAAACAGGAAAGCTAATCAAATGTTGTTATTTATTTTGAGGAGAATTGAACAAAAAACTCAGTAAGTTATTCTGCAGCTGTACAGGGCGTTGATGAGACAATAGATACAGCGCATAGCATTAGACACCGTATTTTGTTATTCATTCCTGGGATGTGATGTTGCTGGCTGGGCCGCTTTTATTGCCCATTGCTAGTTGCCCTTGTGGTGTAGAACTACATTCTTGAACCACTGAAGACCATTTCCTTTAAGTAGACCCAAAATACTCGGAATTCCGGGATTTGATCCAGTGACAGTGAAGGAATGGTGATATGTTTCTAAGTCAGAATGGTGAGTCAGATCGGGGGGATCTTGCAGGTATCAGTGTTCCCATGTATCTGCTGTCATGGAGTCATAGAATCATAGAGCTATACAACACAGAAACAAACCCTTTGGTCCAACACATTCAGGCCAACAAGACAACCTAAACTGATTTAGTCCCATTTGTTAGTATTTGGCCCATATCCCTCTAAACCTTTCCTATTCATGTACCCAACCAGATGCCTTTTAAATGTTGTAATTATGGCCACCTCCCCACTCCCTCTGGTAGTTCTTTCCAAACACACACCACCTTCTGCATGAAAAGGTTGTCCCTCGTGTCCCTTTTAAATCTTTCCCCTATCACCTTAAACTTATGCCCTCTAGTTTTGGATTCCCCTACCCTGGGAAAGAGACCTTGGCTATTTACCTTTTCCATGCCCCGCAAAATTTTATAAAACTCTATAGGGTCACCCCTCAGCCTCCAATGGTCCAGGGAAAATAGCTCCAGCCTATTCAGCCTCTCTCTATAGCTTAAGCCCTCCAACCCTGGCAACATCCTAGTAAATCTTTTCTGAACCATTTCAAGTATAACATTATCCAGCCTATAGCAGGGAGATCAGAACTGAACGAAGTATTTTAAAAGAGGCCTCATCAATGTCCTGTATAGCTGCAACACGACCTCCCAACTCCTACACTCAAATGCACTGACCAATGAAGGCAAGTGTGCCAAACGCCTTCTTCACCACCCTGTCTACATGCCACTCCATTTTCAAGAATTATGCACCTGCACCCCTAGGTTTCTTTGTTTGGCAACACTGAAGTATATAAGTCCAGGCCTGATTTGCCTTACCAAAATGCAATACCTCACATTTATATAAATTAAACTCCATCTGCTACTCCTTGGCCCATCAGACCATCTGATCAAAGTCCCGTTGTACTCTAAGATAAACTTCTCCACTGTCCACTACATCACCAATTTTGGTGTCATCTGCAAACTTACTAACCATATCTCCTATATTCTCATCCAAATCATTCAGATACACAGCAAAAAAGCAGTGGCCCCAGTACAAATCCTTGCTGCAAGCCACTGATCACAGGCCTCCACTCTGAAACTAATCTTCCACTACCACCTTCTATCTCCCACCTTCAAGCCAATTTTTTATCTAACTGGCTAGTTCCCTTTGGGTCCCATGTGATCTAACCTTACCAACCTGTCTACCATGCAGAACTTGTTGAATGCCTTGCTGAAGTCCACTGCTCTGTCTTCATCAATCTTCTTTGGAACCTCTTCAAAAAACTCAATCAAGTTAGTGAGACATGATTTCCCAAGCAAATGCTATATTACCTATCCCTATTCAGTCCTTACCTTTCCAAATGCATATAAATTCAGTTCCTCAACACTGACTGCTTCGGTATCTGAGGAGTCACAAACGATGCTGAATATAGTGTAATCATCACTTTCGACCTTATGATGGAGGGATGGTCATTGATAAGGGAGCTGAAAATGTTTGGGCCTAGGACACTACACTGAGGAACTCCTGCAAAGATGCCCTGGATGAGTTTGTATTCTTGCTCGCCGAGCCAGTGTGTTTGGTTGCAGATGTTTCGTCACCCTGCTAGGTAACATCATCAGTGCATCTCCAGTGAAGCATCGGTGTTCTGTCCCACTTGTTATTTATATGCTTTGGTTTGCTGGGCCACTGAGAAACAAAACTGGAAGTGATGCCAAACACCCCAGCAAACTAAAGCATATAAATGACAAGCAGGACAGAAAGCCAATGCTTCACCAGAGGTGCACTGATGATGTCACCCAGCGTGATGAAACGTTTGCAACCAAACACACTAACTCGGCGAGCATGTCTACAACCCCTTCTACAACCCGAGCTGCAAATCTTTTTGAAAACTTTAAAGATGTCCAGAAGTGGATATGACTGACCTCCAACAACCATGACTATCTTCCTTAGTGCCAGGTTTGGCTCCAACTAGTGGGGAGTTCTGTCCATGGTTCTGATTGACTCAGTTTTGTTAGGTCTCTTTAATTCTATACTTGGCTAAATGTGTCCTTGACGTCAAGGGCTATCATTCTCACCTCACCACTTGAATTCAGCTCTTTGGTCCATGTTTGGACCAAAGTTTTGATATGGTCAGGTGCTGAGTGGTCCTGGTGGAACAGAGCATCAGTGAGTAGGTTATTGCTAACAGGGTGCTGTTAGATGACACTGTTGATGATCCTTCCTGATACTTCACTGATGATCAAGACTAGACTAATGGGGTGGTAATTAGCCAGGCTGGATATTTTACTGCTTCAGGACATACCTGGGCAATTTTTTTTACAGTGTTGGATAGATGCCAGTGTTTCCGCTGTGCTGGAACAGCTTGGCTAGGGGAGCAGCAAGTTCTGGAGCACAAGTCATTAATCATATTGCCTAAATGCCATCAGGACCCATAGCCTTTGCAGCATCCAGCATCTTCAACTGTTTCTTGATATCACTTGGAGTGAATCAATTTGGCTGAAGAATGGCATCTGTGACTCTGGGGACCCGCTTATTTATGGGCATATGATTGCATCAGAAGAAGGTCAGTGAAGGTTTACTGGAATGATATCTGGAATGTGTAGAGGAAAGTCTGAACAGGTTAGGCTTCATCCACTGGAGGTTAGAAAAGTAAGAGGCAACTTGAGACATATAATATCCTGAGGGTGCTTGACAGTTTAGGTGTGGAGTGGCTGTTTTTCCATCTGGAGATTCTAATCCTTGGGAACTCTCTTCCACAAAAATGGTGGAAGCAGAATCTTTGAATCTCTTTAAGGCAGAGATGGATCAATTCTTGATAATAAAGGGGGTGAAAGGTTGCTGGGAATTGTGGAGTTCAAGACTAGGGAGCATATATTTAAGGTGAGAGGAAAAAGATTTTAAAAAGACTCAAGAGGCAATTTTATTTTTACACAGAGAGTGGTTTGTGTGTGGAACGAACCTTCAGAGGAATTGGTGAATGCCGCTACAGTTACAATGTTTAAAAGACATTTAGATAAGTACATTAATAAGAAATGTTTGGTTGGATATGGGCTAAGTGCAGGCAGGTGGGACTAGTTTCGTTTGGGATTATGTTCAGCATGGACTGATTGGACTGAGGGTCTGTTTCCGTGCTGTATGATTCTATGACTCTAGACCCGTCATGATTTTATTGACTGGTGTGCTGGTTCAAACAGCTGAATGACCTACTCCTAATTTGTGTGTTTAAATTTCTTTTTAAATTTAAATTTAAATTTCTTCTGGCCTTCTGGCCAGAAAGTGGAATGTTGGCAAGAAATCTTGACCCAATTTCAAGATTGCATCACTGATAGTTATCAGAAGTTGCCTTGTAGCTCTACCCCCAACCTCCCAACCCCTATCCCCAAACCCACTGGTACCACCCCTAGCACAAATGCAATTCAGCTGACCAAGTTAACAACAGGTATTGCTAATTTGTGTCTGGAATTTACTGTCTGAGAGTCTGCTTGAGGAAGTTTCAATAGAAATCTGAAGAAAATTATCATTTTTCCGAAGAGAAAAGGATTGATCTGTATCATTGACAAAGGAGGAACCCCAAAGTACTTACAGACATATTGAACTTTTAATTACAATGTGTTTCTTTTGTTAAAAAAGGTGGGGGCCATTCAGCCAAAAAATAATTTTCATTGTAAATTCAGTGGCTGTCTCAACTTAAAAATGCAGAACAATTGTCATCTCCTTGTATCTCAGGCTATGAACATGATGGAAGAAAAGACAGCAGTCTGGGCTAGAAACATGCTTCGTGTCTTCGCCTTTCAAGAATACACAAAAGCCAGTTCATCTCTGGTCGATGTGTGCTAGTGGAAGAAGGTGTGTTCATGAACTGGGGTACTCCTGTGTGTCAGTGAGCTGAGATGCTCCTTTGTACTAGATGGAATTCGAGCATGGGTACACTGTGAAGGTCATAGTTGAGAACAACCCACTAGTCTTCCCTGCATTGCAGATAATAAGTGCTAGAAGCCAGCTAGCCAGCAATCCAGTCAAAAGCAAACAGGGCAAAGTATTGACTGTCTTGCTCTGAATGCTAGAAACCATCCACCATTGAAAGGAACCAGGATGAAAGAATTTCAACTAATCTGCAAAGCCAAGAATCCCAAAATCAACTGCTGGGCCATTAATGTTCCATAACCTACACTCCAGAGACAACCCAGAGAGACCAATCCATATATCTTTAATGCCTATCTTTTTCAGCCTCACTTAATGTTTCTAATCTGAGTGCATGTGTTACAGTATTATTTTGTCTCAAATTTAGTAACTAGTAAACTCACTCTTATGTTCACTCAAGAAAACCTGGTTAAATTAGTTTCTTTTAAAACATATCTTCATTTGAGTCTGGGAGAAAGATAACCAGAAGGAAAGGGATCCTTTGTAAATTAACCTTGTTGTGACTAATCAAGGGGATGGATAAATAAAGATTCTCCCTGTCCACTGGAAACTTGACAATTTGGAGTAGCCCACTTGGAATTGTAATAAAGTGGGAAATCTCTCTCAGGATCTGATCCTGACAAGGACTATGGTGAAAAGGCAGCAGGATTGGACTAGATAATGTGTTCTTGCAGAAAGCAGCAGAACAGACCCACTCTGAAACCCCTCTTTAATTCTAAAATTCCAAGCAGAAGCTGTGGTCTGTTTGAAACAATGGCTGGGGATTTTTTTTGTTGAATTTATTCTCAGTTTATCACCATAACTTTGGTCAAAGAAATGCTGAGTTCCCAGGTGTCTGTGTGTGAGAGAGAGAGTTTGCTGTATTCTGTATTTTATAACTGTGGCTCAGGACATGAAATGAATGCAATGTGACTGACAGGAGCTGACCTGAATAGCCCAGCTGGGATCCAATTCTGAACTGAGGATAATATCAGTCAACAGAAAGCTGTGATGGTGTACAAATGCATCTGTGCCACTTCCTCTAAAACATGCACAGTGGTCTCACATAGAAGGGAGTCTATCACAGCTCTTCTCACATTGTTTTTCTGTCCCAGCTCTGTAACACTCAGCTCACAGCCACATATTTCATTTCCCACCAGCCAATGCTAACAGAAAAGGTGTCCCTAGTTTCACAGCACTACTATCCCTGCTATGGACATTATTTTTTTTATTTTGCTTGCAATCATCCTTAATGCACAGTCATGAGGCTGAGAGTTAAAGCAGAAAGGCCTGCCCATAGAATTTCCGATAGCACAGAAAGTCACCAATTAGGTAATTTTGCTCCATGCTGGCTGTTTCATTGAGCTGTCTGATTGTCCCACGGGCCCACCCTTTCCCCTTGGTTCAGCATTTCTTTCTCCTTTTTAAATATATCTCAAACTTAACACTGAATCTGTTTTTGTACTGAGTCATAATGGAGAGCCAACTTGTCTCAGGCACCAGAACACTGCTGCTGTCTGTGCAGTTATATATCCAAAATAGCATCACAGAGGAGAAAATTGCAAAAATAATGATTGTCTGAATGTTCTTGTATGATCCAACTGCTTCATGGAATATGTAAAAAACCTGATTGTTTTTCTGGTATGCTTTATGGGTTTTGTTCTGAAGTCGTGTGTATCAATAGCGTGAGCTTGGAAGTGCCCTCATATTTCAGTTAAGCTTCCTGTACAGCCAGGATGGCTTGTCACTTATCAGAGGGGTGAATGCAATTGAAATACTTTAGAGATAATAGGTACTGCAGATGCTGGAGAATCCGAGATAACAAGGTGTGGAGCTGGATGAACACAGCAGGCCAAGCAGCATCATAGGACCAGGAAAGCTTGACGTTTCAGGCCTAGACCCTTCATCAGAAATAGGGGAGGGGAAGAAGGTTCTGAAATAAATAAGGAGAGAGGGGGAGGCAGATAGAAGATGGATAGAGGAGAGGAGAGGATAGGTGGAGAGGAGGCAGACAAGTCAAAGAGGCGGGGATGGAGCCAGTAAAGGTGAGTGTGGGTGGGGAGGTAGGGAGGAGATAGGTCAGTCCAGGGAGGACAGACAGGTCAAGGCGGCGGGATGAGGTTAGTAGGTAGGAAAT
>JAHRHZ010000097.1:473155-500522 GCA_024137785.1 Ginglymostoma cirratum | reverse complement strand
GGCGGAGACAATGGGTCGACCAGGGCATTCAGGTTTGTGGATTTTGGGAAGGAGATAGAAGTGGGCGGTGCAGGGTTGGGGAACAATGAGGTTGGAGGCTGTGGGTGGGAGGTCACCTGAGGTGATGAGGTTGTGGATGGTTTGAGAGATGATGGTTTGTTGCTCGGAGGTGGGGTCATGATCCAGGGGGCGGTAGGAGGAGGTGTCAGAGAGTTGGCGCCTGGCCTCAGCGATGTCGAGGTCAGTGCGCCATACTACAACTGCGCCTCCCTTGTCCGCAGGTTTTATGGTGAGGTTGGGATTGGAGCAGAGGGAGCGGAGGGCTGCACTTTCTGCGGGGGAGAGGTTGGAGTGTTTGAGAGGGGTGGAGAGGTTGAGGCGATTGCTGCCCCTATGATGCTGCTTGGCCTGCTGTGTTCATCCAGCTCCACATCTTGTTATCTCTGAAATACTTTAGACTTTCTGCTCCGACCGTCTATTCATATTATTAATTACATTGAGTCATGATTGTGTCAATCTGGATCAGTTAAATTAGGTAGACACTGTAATATTTTGTCTAATCTGATAGTGAGATGGGTTTAATAGTATACAATAGCAATTTATTGTCACATTGTATTTTAACACAGAAAATACACAGTGAAAAATTTTATAAGTCACCACACTATGGCACCTCAGATCAATTGATACTTGCTATATTAAAAAGCTAAACTGTTGAGAATTTACGATAATATCAACTTTCATATTCCATGGCATTTTGTGATATATGGTTAAATAAGGGCAGATAGCCATTAGTATCAGGTGAAAAGTGCCATTGCTTTTCAAAAGAGTCCAGTTTACATCTTTTTTCAGACATAGTAGGAACAGCAGATGCTGGAGAATCTGAGATAACAAGGTGCAGATCTGGATGAACATAGCAGGCCAAGCAGCGTCAGAGGAGCAGGAAGGATGACATTTTGGGCCTAGACCCTTCTGCACCTTGTTATCCCAGTTTACATCTTTGTCCTTTAATGGTGAGTTAAAAATCAAAATTTGCTAATCCATATTCGATCCAGTTGACCTCAACATTCTCCTTCAACTTTCTCCACTGGTCATCCAGCTGCTTGAATTGGAGCTCAATTCATTCCAATCTTACCTTCCTAACCATAGCCAGATTCAATCTTCGATGTCCTTTCTTGCACTTCCCACATTGTCGCCTCTTATGCACCCCAAGTTGTTTTAGTCATTCCTGCATGTAGGAAGATGGTTGTGGTTGTGGAGGTCAGTCACTTCAACTCCAGGATATCTCTGCAGGAGTTCCTTAGATTAGTGTCCAAGGCCCAAACACTTTCAGCTATTTCATCAATGATCTTCCCTCCATCATAAGGTCAGAAGCTAATAATTGCACAAGGTTCAGCCCCATTTGTACCTCCTCAGATACTGAAACAATCCATTCCTAAATGCAGCAAGACCTGGCCAGTTTTTACAAATCTCATAGCAACCCTGTCACACTTAATAGACTTGACTCATTTAAGTTTCAAACCTGGAAGGTTGTCTCTGATTGGTCAAGTCCTCAGAGTCAACCTTCCAGGTTTAAATTTCAGGTAACATTAACTGATTCATTCCCCATGGCAACAACCACCAATCAAAATCCACTTCCCAATCTCCTTAATTGGTATTCTTGTGAATTGCCCTGATTAGTGCAAGATGAAAGGCTTTCATAAAATGTGTCTTTGCTCAGCACTGCCCAAGTCACTCCTACCAGATAACTATTTATTTGGAGTTAATTAATTTACGTTCACAAAACAGGGTTTGAGTGGCCAAGATTGGGAGTGGTCCACATTTTGTTTTATTGAGGGTATAGTTGACAAACAATAACAGGAGTGACAGGATGGTTTCTTCTCGGCTTTATGCCAGCATAACTTTGAAACCAATTGGCTGGAGTCGTGTGAAAGCAACAGGGGAAATTGTAGAAGAACAAGAAGCTCTCAGGAGGGAATGGAGTATGTTAGCTGGTAAACAGGCAAAGGCCTAGAGGTATTCTTGCTAGACTGTTAATCCAGAGTCCTAGATAATGTCTGGGGACCCGGATTTGAATCCCACCATGGCAGATGGTGGAAATTAATTCAATAGAAAATAATCTGGAATTAAGAGTCTAACGATGACTGTGAATTGATTGTTGGGGAAAAAAACCCATCTGATTCACTAATGTCTTTTAGGGAAGAAAATTACTATCTTTACCAGGTCCAGCCTACATGTGACTCCAGACCCACAGCAATGTGGTTGACTCTTAACTGCCCTCTGGGCAATTAGGGATGGATAATAAATGCTGGCCTTGCCAGTGATGCCTGCATCCCATGAATGGACAACAAAAAAAGGCAAATTAGAGTGAGTTTTCTTTTTAAAAAAAAGAGGGACAGAGACATAATAAGATGAATACCAAATAAGCGGAACCAAAATGTCAAGGGACAAGCGCAGGCGAAATGATTAATCCTTTGCCATGGATTTTATGCAAGCGTTTCTTTGACCATTATTCCTGAGGTTGAAATAAATTGTACTGCAATTATTATTAGACCATTAAACTGAATTATAATAACATCACTAACGGAGTTTCCCTGCACTTTTTCTGCAATGGGATAGTTTCCAGAAATCTCATGACGGACTTGATTACCACTATCAGTCCTGTGAGGAAAGTGAGTATAAGGGAATATGCTCATGCTCACAACAAAAAGAGAGTGAGAGAAGGGGTGAAAATGAGGAAGGTACTGAAGTCTAATTCCAACTGATGGTGAAACAATGTAAAACACTTAGTCCTGAGAGAGGCAAACGTTTTTAATTTGCATTTGACCTTCTACATCATTCAGGTCTGAGCAGATTTAAAGCCTGTCAATCCTTTCTTTGTGTGTTTCCACCATATGTCTTCGATCCTGGTGACTAATTTGCATTTTGTCAATGACTAAACCCTTGTTGATAAATCCAACAAATCAACTGAAGGATAAGAAAAAGAAATGCTTTTTCTTTGTGAACGTTAATGGAAATATTTCCCCAATACAAACTGGAATTTACACTCCAGGATTCCTCATGCTTACATAACTTGAGGTTGGGAAATTTAATCCAGGGTTTCTATTATTACACCAGTCTATAGCATGCCTGAATTTAACTGGGGCCAGACATGTTACAAATATAATTATGATGCAGCTTCCAATACCTCTTGCTGAGAGGTCATAATGGGAATACATTGAGTGCCATTGTCAAACTATCCAATCCTTTGATGTCAAATATGTTTTAATGCAAGGCCAGTCATTTTTCAAGAAATAAATCATAGATATAATTATACACTGTCTGCCTGATGTATGTCATCTGTGACCCTGATAGTTTGTTTGTCTTCATCCTTCAATGTAATATTTAGAGTTCAAATAGATAAGCTACACATTAAAGTCAGATGTCATCGCAACTTTTTGTTAATTTAAGCAGGCACATTTGCCATATTATGCTCTCTTTAAGGAAAATAAAATAGGACTGTAGGAGGAAATGGCCTTCTCATTGCCCTCCTAAACGAATACACGCATTTTCGTCAAAGAAACAGCCAAACGGAGGAGTAACTAGCTCCCATAGTTTCTATGGTAACTGCTCTGAAGAGAAAAATTTTTCAGTGGGAAATGATGTGCATATTAATGTCATTTTTTAAATATATCGTTCCTGCAGTATCCATTAATGGTGTTGTACAGAGCTGTGTAGGTGGAGAGTCAGTTGCCAGGTTCTTGCTGGAAGTAGGCCATATCATCCAACTTTGCAAATGCCAAGGGTTAATAAATATTCTGCAACAATATAAAACTAAGCTGCAGATTTCTGCCTGATACAAGTCTGCATGTTTAACATTCATCAATAGTTAAAGCTGTATTGGCGCATGCTTCAGTTGGACTGATTCGATTTGTCTCTCCCAGGTAACCTTCCGTCTTCTTCACTATGCAGGTAATGTCATTTACATTATCCCTTCACCCTCCCACCTCCCTCCTTTGAGAAGCATCATGACGTGGGTAACAAAGCTGGCAGCTGCTACTTGATCCACATGGGAATTGAGCAGATGGAAAACAGTAGACTTCAGGAAGCAGCTTTGTTGTGCTCTCATGCTGAAAGTCAGATTTACAACACTCTCTCCTTTCCTTTTGTTTTTCCTTTTGTAATTAGCTATTGCTGGAACAATGCACAACTCTCACTAGTACATTTCTAAATGTAAGTACCCTGGATTATTTAACGCAGACTGCAAATTGTATGTTTTTTTAAATTGGATGGGATCCTGAGCAGTTCAGTTTGGCCAGGCAAATAATTTGTATTGAGTTCATAGAAAGAAATTGGCAAATGAGCTGTGAGGTGGTTATTGAGAATGTGGGTGATGACTACAATGTGTGGTACCTTTTTGAAGCTGAATTCATTTAAGGTATTTTAAAGAGCCTGTTGCACTCTTTAATGCTTCGAATACAGTTAGTGTTTGACTATGTTGTTCTGATCAGTGGGAAACTACCAAGTTATGAGGAATAAAGCATCCAGGTCTTATTAGGATAACATAAAGTAGGAAGGAGTTAACAAAGGGGTGGTGTCAGCTAATATTAGAAAATATAAGAGTTTATTTAAGAAAAAGACAGGCCATCTTTCAGCCAGTCTGTGGGTTTTAGTTCAGCTAGCGCGGTGCAACAATACAGAGGATTGGTAAGACATGTTTTGAATAAGCGATCAGCAGCTTTCTGCTGCGTTCAGAGAAAGGGATGCAGAGGAGGCTGCAGATACACTGAGGCTTGATCCATGCGGTTCGGAGGATGGGGTTAGTAGGTGCTTCCATTTTTATTGCGTTACTTTCATGACAAGAGACACCTTTCAGTCGTGCTGACCAGCTGATGGCTGAGATGTTGCTGTCCCTGTGTGTGACATAGGGTCAAACAGCACTGAGCAAGTGTGCAAATCCAGATCATCATTTCAAATCTGTCACGACAGATGGGTGAGGTTTGTGCATTGCTGTATAATCCATACTGAGAGCACACGGTTAGTGCTGATGCTCATTTCTTTCATGTTCATTGACGTTGTTTCGAAATGTTGTCATGCAATACAATGGTAAGAGGCTTTACATAAAACTGAACAAATTATATTTAATGAAATGATATGTGATGTTACAGCAAATTTTGTGTGCAATGTGAGATTTCTTTTCTGCACTGGCTTATTCCTGCTGTACGGTCTTTGCATTGTAGATTTTTTGCAAAATACTGTTACTGGAAATGGATAGTTTTCCTTCATAGATTGTGGAAAAAAAAATCAACCTTAAGAAAAAAGATGGAGAAGGCTAAATCATTTTGGCTGCGCCTGTAGTATCGTCAAATATATGGCATGTATATATAATTATACGGGAGAAATTTTATTTTGAGACCTTTCTAAACATGTTATTTAAATAATGCTCTCAGACTTGAGATTACAAAATCTGAATGGTTACTGTATTACAAATCTGATCTTTCATTGTCTCAAATTAGCCCAGTACAGTTTTCATCTTTGCTGGATACTTTTTAAACATGATTTTTGGGATCTAAAGAGGCCTGATGTTTCTGCTGGTGATTTCTTTCCCCCTCCTTGGTGTCTCCTAACTCAGATTTTAGGAGCAGGAGGCCAGCCTACTTCCACCTGAATTGGCCTTTTAGAAATGCTCAAGAGGAATTCACTGGCATTGTCTGCAAGACATTTCCTCCATCCTCACTGCGCTATTCACTCTATGTTTCCTGGGATCAGCAAGGGTAGAATGGGGGAGACCAAACCAGAACCCAAACGTTCAGACCCAGAGCCTACTATTCACTGCAGCTGTCTGTGCTATAGCGCATGTACATGAACAGACAAGTATTATAGGATTTCAGGGCGCAGTATTCCTCAGCAGGTGGTGACATTCTGGTAACACTATTATTTTATTAATCTTTCCTTTTTTTTCCTGCCCTTTGCTTAGTGTGCCTACCTGCAACCATGCTTCCTCTGTCAAGTGGTAGTATAGGATAGTCTAGACAGTGTGTGGACTAAAATTTAGAACCCCAAAACAATTTTCTGGTGGGGTTGTAAGAAGATTGATGAAACTGAATCCCAATTTGGTTTTTCAGATTTGACTTAAACTTTATTTTTGTCAAAAATGGATATATGCAAATAACTTCCTGATTATGTAATTTTCATTTTTCTAAAGTTCCCCATGAACATGGCACTACAGGGACAAGATTTACATGCATGATTACACATCCTGTCTGGTGCACGCTTAATTCAGCCAAAACACAGGGAAGGTGAATGAATATTTGACCTTTAGCTGGGTGACACATAGCCTGGCCAGGGACAAGCACGCAAGGCTTTTTCTTGATTAGACTGTCGGGTTAGCTGACAGTGATGGTAGCCATCTTGGTGAGCAACAATCTCATCGGTGCTTCCTTCCCCTTCTATAAGGGTGATATTGCCATATATAGCCCTATCTAGTGGTCAAAATGGAAATTAACCAGCTTCATGATTAATTAGACTTTGTTCTGCTGCATAAATATATAATCAATCTTTTAAAACAATGTCAGTTACTTTGTTGAAGTGAAATTTTTTTGAGATGTGAAGGAAAAGATGACGATTGAATGACACACGTGACGGGGAGGTTAGATCACGGGCTGATTTTACCAGCTCTGTAGGCTCTGTTATTAGTGAGGGACATGAAAAATGAGGGGACAAGCCTACACCCAACTTCCAACCCCTTCCCCATAATACAGTGGGTGTGAGATGCTGAGGTCGGGCAGCCCACCCACTGATTTTCAAACAAATAATTAACTGCCAGTTGAGCTTGTTACCGAGCCAGTCAAACCATTTTTCATGCTGTACAGACCCAAACACCATTTGATGGGTGCAGGCGGTCAGGAAATGAGAAGCCCATTTTGTAAGAAGACTTTTGTAAAGGCCCTTGCGTTCTGGCATTGTTGGGAATGCTGGGGATGCAGGACAGTCAAATAGAATCACTATGAAATTGAAGCCAGATGCTCTCAGCCTCCTGCAGCCCATTGATTGTCATTTGCTTCTATTCACGGTCAACTCGAGACAGTTTAGGCTTGTGTGTTTAACATTTTGTGATTAATCTCCCACCCGAATCAAACCCCCAGCTGTTTTGGGAGTTGACTACAAAAATGGAAGAAATTCATAAAACAGTGCATAGGAAATCTATTTGTACCAAATACATTGGATCAAACCTATGTTTCTAGTAGTAATTTTCTGCTAACCATTACTTTAATTAAAGGTCCCACTCTCCATATAGCAACATAAACTTATCTAACGGTAAACTTGCTGCTTGGTCTGACTTGAAAAGGTGGTTTTTGTAATTTGCAAAATATACTGATCTAATTCCATGAAACCCATCCTACAGGCTTACACTGGGAAAGATCAGAATTTCATTGCTTTTGTATTGGTCCAGGCAACGGTTAATGATTTTCCACTGGCTTGTACTACACTGCCAAAAATATTGCTGCAGCCTACTTTGAGTGAACTGATCAAGGTCACTGTTTTGCAGGACCATGTGAGAGGAATTACATTTTTTTCATAATCCTGCTTCTCCTCTGCACAGGCAGAAGACGTAATGTAATTTGCATGTGTCCTTATTACCTTTTCCCTTTGATTTGAGCTTGGGAGTAGACTGCAATATAAAATGCAGATCACAAATACATGCTTTGTTTGGAGAAATGCATAGATGTATTGTGTTTGCCATAGTTATGTGAGCTCTACCTTGGCTGGAATGTTTTGAGGCTTTGAATTTGTGGCAACCAAGAAACAAATGACTTGAAACATGACGTCAGGAGTGACTAGCTAAGACCGAATGAAATTTAAAAACTGTAAGAGAACGAGCTACTGTAAAAGCAACAAATTTATACCACATTCTGCAACATTGAAGAGAAGGCAATGGCCCAGTGGTATAATCTCTAGACTATTAATCCTGAGACCTTGTTCTGGGGAGCTGCGTTCAAACCCTGTCACAGCAGATGATGGAATTGGAATTCAATAAAAACAGTCTGGAATTAAGAACTTAATGATGATCATGACATCATTGTTGATTGTTGGGGAAAAACTCATCTAGTTTATTAAATGCCCATTAGGGAAGAAAACCGCCATCCTTACCTAGTCTGGTCTACATGTGATTCCAGACCCACAGCAATGTGGTTGACTCTTAACTGCCCTCTGGGCAATTAAGGACAAATAAATGTTGGCCTGGCCAGCAATGGCCACATCCTGAGAATGCACTTCAATTTTTTTTGATTCAAAGGAATTCAGTTTCCGTCTATTACTGCTGTAGAAATGATAGGTTTTGAGACAGAATTGGAATGTATTCTGATCTCAAGACAGAACTATGGAATATCTACAAAATTAAATTCAAAAACACAAGTAAGAGCTTCAACGGTTATTATTCTTAGTTTATTGCACCTTGGATCTCACTGACAAGCCGAGAACCCAGGCAGGAGAGATTTGAGGCTTGGAAGCCATATTTTGGCTACGTCTGAATGGTATGTGTTCAACATCAGGACTTGGGGGAACAGTAGATCAGCATATGACCATACTGACACATTGAGCTGTATCCTGTGATTTTCAATAACTGACTGAGAATTTCTTTAGACATATGATTGATTCAGCGAAATAAAAAGACCCTGCTGCAAAGCAGGTATGCTGAGAGAGGAGAAAGCTATTAACATGTGCAGAGGCTTTAAGGTTGTCAATCAACAGCAAGGGACTATTAACGGAGGGACATACACACCTTTGCATTATGCTGAGAGAAATTTCAGGCTGAATGAGTACAACATACTGCAAGAAAAAAGGGCAAATATTTGCAAAAGGGCCAGCACAAAAACCAGATCCATAGGATGCACATTTGCATAGCGGTGAACAAAAAAGAAAGCAAGTCCAGCATGGGAAAAGTAATATTCTAACTGCAAGAAGATGAATTAGTTTCGAAGCAAGTAGAAAAGGGCAAAACAAGCCTTTAAAAATGGTTGCCGAAGATGTCTCAGCTGATGATTCTGATGAAATCACTCTGTACTGTACAATAGGTCAAGATATATAAAACCGAAGCAGAAGTAGGCCATTCAGCCCATCAAATCTGTTCTGCCATTCAATGAGATCAGGATTGATCTGATCATCATCAACTTCACTTTCCTGTCTTTTCCCTATAAACCACGATTCCCTTACCGATTAAAAATCTATCTTAGCCTTGAATATACTTAGAGACCCAGCCTCAACAGCCCTCTGTAGTGAAGAATTGTACATATTCACAACCCTCTTGAGAAGAAATTCCTCTTTATCTCCATCTTAAATGTGTTACCCTTTATCCGGAGATTTTGCTCTGTGGTCCTACACTAGCCCCCAAAGGGGAAACATCCTTTCCGCATCAATCTTGTCAAGTCCTCTAAGAATTCTGCATATTTTCACAAGGCCACCTCTCATTCTTCCAGACTCCAATGAATACAGGCCTAAGCTATTCAACCTCTCCTCATGAGACGATCCATCCATACCTGGTACCAACCTTGAAAACCTTCTCTGGACAGCCTCCAATGCCAGTATATCTTTCCTTAGATAAACTGTTCAGTATTCCAGCTGTGGTCTTACTAGTGCCTAGAATAGTTTTAGCAAAACCACCAGACTTTTCTAGGTTGGCATTGTCAAGTCCAGCAATGATAAATAGTTTGTGACTGAAAGAATTATGACCACAGAAGGAGAGCATCAACTGAAGGTGAATTCAAAAAATGAGGCATTCAAATGAGATGAATATTTGAATATAAACTGCTCACTTATGGGAAAGACGCAGGTGATTAGCACTAAGTCACGTGTTCATGTAGTGGGCTGGTCCAGACATAAGTGGCTGAATGGCTTCCTCCTGCACCATTGCACTTCTGTAATATGTCAGATAGATGCTGGTGCTTCATGCATCAGCATGAGCTTTGTAGTTCTGTGCAACCTTGACTCAAGGTTGTGATCCAAAAAATGAAACCCTTGAAGGCCAAATTAAGGTATATGATGGGTTGAGTATTGGTCTAAGAGGGCAAATGAAACAGAGCCCAATGGAATGAAGGAAGCTGTGGGGTTCCAGATAACAGATGTTAAGTGAGACCCTCAGCTCAGCTGAAGCAAGACCATACTGAGCAAGTTAACAGTTACAACTCTAATTAGTCCAAAGGAAAGGGAGCCTCAAGATTTGACTGGTCTCTGTGGTTGTTGGAGGTCACTCATATCAGCTTCAGGACATCTCTGCAGGAGTTCCTCAGGGGAGATGGACCAACCATCTTCAACTGTTTCATCAATGACTTTCTCTCCATCATAAGATAAGTAACATCAGTGCCACATAAATGCCAGGCAAAGGTTGTCTTCAATAAGAGGCAATCTAACAACTGCGCCTTGACAATCAATGGTGCTACCATCAGTGAATCCCACACTATCCACATCCTGTGAGTTACCATTGACCAGAAACTCAAATGGACTCACCACACAAGAGTAGGTCAGAGGCTAGGGACACTGCGGTAAATAATTCACCTCTTGACTCCCTAAAGCCTGTCCATCATCCACAAGGCACAAGTCAGGAGTGTGATAGAATATTACCCATTTGCCTGGATGGATACAGCTCCAACAACAAGCAAAATGCTTGACACCACCCAGACAATGCAGCTCACCTTTCTGACACCACATCCACAAACATCCACTCTCTCTACCACTGACGCTTTGTGCACATTGCTGCTGCTACCTACAAGATGCACAGCAGAAATTCACCAGAAATCCTTAGGCTGCACCTTTCAAACACACAACCACATCCATCCAGAAGGACAAGAGCAGCAGATATATGGGAACACCACTACCAGTGAGTTCCTCCCCAAGTCACTCACCATCTTGACGTGGAAATATAACACCATCCCTTCAGTGTTTCTGGGTCAAAATCCTAGAATTCCTCCCTAAGGGCATTGAGAAGCAACCTATAGAACATGGACTGCAGGACTCAAGGAGTCAACTCAGTACAACCTTCTCAAGCACATCTAGGGACAGGCAGTGTTGTCCACATCCCCTGAATGAATAAAAAACCTTGTACAGGTAACCCTACACATGCCAGAGGAAATGAGCAACATTTTGCAGGGCTCTAAGCCATTGACTGCTGAACAGATCCTAGAATATTACAAAGATGTTTTTACTAATCATGAATGTCTCACTGGTGAACAACGCAAATTCTGTTCACAAATTATTTTCCTATGTTAACCATGGACATTCGGCTAACGTGTAGCTGCAAAAGTTAATGTATGCATTTTTTTTATGAGAAAGGATGTGTTTGGACAAATAGATGGTGTGCCATAGTCATGTGACCTCTACCTCTGCTGCAATTTGTTTTTTCTTTAGTTTCTGGCAGCCATTAAATATATTACTTGACAGACGTGTCAAGAGATTATTTTTTGATGACAAAACCAGTATGATATAGCCAGATGAAGAAATACAAAGCTCAGATTGTTTGGACAGGAGGCTGAATATACTACCTGGTGTTTTACTGACTAATACAGTGGAATTTTAACAGTGTCACACCAGTCTGGAACATGAGGTGGACACCAATTCTAGCCTAAGTTAACAAGGTGTAGATCTGGATGAACACAGCAGGCCAAGCAGCATCATAGGAGCAGGAAAGCTTGACGTTTCGGGCCTAGACCCTTCTTGAAGGGTCTAGGCTCCTATGATGCCGCTTGGCCTGCTGTGTTCATCCAGCTCTACATCTTGTTATCTCAGATTCTCCAGCATCTGCAGTTCCTACTATCTCTGAACCAATACTAGTCTCTTGTTTTTTTGCAGGAGAGCTCATGATTTAATTTAAAAATTATGACTCAAATTTTAAATATAAAGTGCTGGTTTCATGCACAGGAGACATGTAGTTGTCCTGTAGTGAAACCTACTATCAACTGACAATGGGTGTGCTAAGCAAAAGCCTGCTGAGCCCTGGAGAAACAGGAAAACCGCTTATCATGGTCAAAGCTTCCTGCCCCACACCATTGCCATGAACAATGGAAGCACAAAAGGGTCACATGAGTGTTTTTCTAATTTCAATTTTGATGGTAAATATTTTGCATTTCCTTGGTATTACTTTAGTCATGTGGCCATTGTCATTTGTTCAGAGCAACTTAGTCTAAAATGGGACATGTACTGGCCTGCTTCATGCATTGATGGTTACATTGAGACATTTCTTTGCATCCCTGCCATTGGGGGTTGGGGGGGGAATAAAAAAAAACAAACTTTCAGCTCCTGCCTAATTCAATCTTTCACTCCATGTTCCCATTCCTGAATGGTCCATAAATTTGAGGCTGGTCCGCTGAAAATGTTGAATTCACTCATCGGAAGCCAGAGTGTGAATATTATAAGTAGCATCAACTCTTAACTAAGAAACAGAGAACAAGAATTAACTAACTATCTCGTGATTTCTGCTGCAAAATGCTGATGTGGGAATATACATGTGGACACGTAGGTTAGGAACAGGGGTAGGCCATTGGTCCCTCAGGCCTGCTCCACCATTTAAGAAAATCATGATTGATCTCATAGTAATCTTAACTCCATATTCCATAACAAACCTGAATGCCCTGGTCGACCCATTGTCTCCGCCTGCTCCTGCCCCACCGAACTCATCTCCACCTACCTAGACTCCATTTTCACCCCCTTGGTCCAGGAACTCCCTACCTACGTCCGTGACACCACCCACGCCCTCCACCTCCTCCAGAACTTCCAATTCCCAGGTCCCCAACACCTCATTTTTACTATGGACGTCCAGTCCCTATATACCTGTATTCCCCATGCTGATGGCCTAAAGGCCCTCCGCTTCTTCCTGTCCCGCAGAACGGACCAATCCCCCTCCACCGACACCCTCATCCGCCTAGCCGAACTCGTCCTCACCCTCAACAACTTTTCTTTCAATTCCTCCCACTTCCTACAAACAAAGGGTGTGGCCATGGGTACCCGCATGGGTCCAAGCTATGCCTGCCTCTTTGTAGGTTATGTGGAACAATCCCTCTTCCGTACCTACACTGGCCCTAAACCCCACCTCTTCCTCCGTTACATTGATGACTGCATCGGCGCCGCCTCGTGCTCCCACGAGGAGCTCGAACAGTTCATCCAATTCACCAACACTTTCCACCCCAACCTGAAGTTCACCTGGACCATCTCTAACACTTCTCTCTCCTTCCTGGACCTCTCTGTCTCCATCTCGGGCAACCACCTAGAGACAGATGTCCATTTCAAGCCCACTGACTCCCACAGCTACCTGGAATACACCTCCTCCCACCCACCCTCCTGCAAAAATGCCATCCCCTATTCCCAATTCCTTCGCCTCCGCCGCATCTGTTCCCCGGATGAGACTTTCCAATCCCGCACATCTCAAATGTCCTCATTCTTCAAGGACCGCAACTTCCCCCCCACAGTGGTTGAGAACGCCCTCGACCGTGTCTCCCGTATTTCCCGCAACTCATCCCTCACGCCCCGTCCCCGCAACAATAATCAGAAAAGAATCCCCCTCGTCCTCACATACCACCCCACCAACCTCCGGATCCAACGCATCATCCTCCGACACTTCCGCCATCTGCAGTCAGACCCCACCACCAAAGACATCTTTCCCTCCCCACCCTTATCTGCCTTCCGGAGGGACCACTCCCTCCGCGACTCCCTTGTACGCGCCATACTCCCCTCCAGCCCCACCACACCCGGCACTTTTCCTTGTAACCGCAGGAAGTGCTACACCTGCCCCCACACCTCCTCCCTCACCCCAGTCCCAGGCCCCAAGAAGACATTCCACATCAGGCAGAGGTTCACCTGCACATCTGCCAATGTGGTATACTGCATCCGCTGTACCCGTTGTGGCTTCCTCTACATCGGGGAAACCAAGCGGAGGCTTGGGGACCGCTTTGCAGAACACTTGCGCTCAGTTCGCAACAAACAACTGCACCTCCCAGTCACGAACCATTTCAACTCCCCCTCCCATTCCTCAGATGACATGTCCATCCTTGGCCTCCTACAATGCCACAGTGATGCCACCCGAAGGCTGCAGGAACAGCAAATCATATTCAGCCTGGGAACCCTGCAGCCCAATGGCATCAATGTGGATTTCACAAGCTTCAAAATCTCCCCTCCCCCAACCGCATCCCAAAACCAGCCCAGCTCATCTCCACCTCACTAACCTGTTTTTCCTCTCACCCCAAGCCACACCCCCATCTCCTATCTACTAACATCATCCCGCCCCCTTGACCTGTCCGTCCTCCCTGGACTGACCTATCTCCTCCCTACCCCCCCACCTCCACTCACCTTTACTAGCTCCATCCCCGCCTCTTCGACTTGTCTGCCTCCTCTCCACCTATCCTCTCCTCTATCCAT
The DNA here is from genome assembly GCA_024137785.1 of Ginglymostoma cirratum. Taxonomy (NCBI): domain Eukaryota; kingdom Metazoa; phylum Chordata; class Chondrichthyes; order Orectolobiformes; family Ginglymostomatidae; genus Ginglymostoma; species Ginglymostoma cirratum. The sequence continues at coordinate 486,146 of JAHRHZ010000097.1, read as the reverse complement.
CCTCTATCCGCCTCCCCCTCTCTCCCTATTTATTTCAGAACCCTCTTCCCCTCCCCCATTTCTGATGAAGGGTTTAGGCCCGAAACGTCAAGTTTTCCTGCTCCTATGATGCTGCTTGACCTGCTGTGTTCATCCAGCCCCATGCTTGTTATCTCCATATTCCTGCTTACCACTTATAAACTTTCACCCCCTCACTCAAGAATCTAAATATCCCTGCTTTGAAAATAGTCAAATCTTTGCTTCCACTATCTTGAGGAAGTGTTCCAAAAATTGACAACGCACTGAGGGAATAAAATTCTCCTCATCCCTGTTTCAAACGGACAATCTCTAATCTTTAAATTGTGACTCCAAGTTCGAGGTTCTTCCAGGAAAAGAAACATTCTCTCCAAATTCACCCTCAAGATTTCCTCATGCTCTTACATGCTTCAATCAAGACATCTTCTAAAATCCAGCAGATATAAACCTAGCCTTTTCAAATTTCCTCATAAGACAATCCACTGTAGTGTTGGAGGAGCAGCATGTCGTATTCTGCCTTGGGAGCCTACAACCCAGTGGCCTAAATGTGGACTTTACCAGCTTCAAAATCTCCCCAAACCCAGCCTCATCCCATGATCAACCCTCCTTCTCATCCTCACCTCCTTGACCTGACACAACCTGTCCATCTTCTCTCCCACCTACCCACCCCTCCCACCTCACTGACCAATCCCTACCACTGCCTACCTGCACTAACCTATCACTATCCCACCTACCTTCACCAGCCCCAACCCTCCTCTCTCTATTTATTTCAGAGCTCCCTTCCCCATTTTGGAAGAAGGGTCCTGATGTGAGACATCAACTTTCTTGCTCCTCTGATGCTGCCTGACCTGTTGTGCTGTGCCAGCTCCACACTGTGTTATCTTTGACTCCAGCATTGACAGTTCTTACTATCTGAGTGAGTTATAACCCCACTCTCATATTAGTCTTTGAACTGTTTCCTATGTATTTACATCATCCTTAAATAAGAAAGCCAACACTGTACTCCAGATATGTTCTCACCCATGCCATGTATAATTGAAGCATAACCTTTGCTTTTGTATTCAATTCCCTTTACAATTAATGGTAACATTCTATTAACTTTCTCATTACTTGCTATGCTTAATCATTAAGCTTATTTTGATTCATGCATGAGGACACTTATGTTCCTTTGCATCCCAGAGCTCTGCAACCTCAAAATTAGATAATATGCTTCTTTATTTTTCCTGCCAAAATGGGCCATTTCATATTTTCCCCATACTATACTCTATTGACAAAATCTTTGCTCACTCTGGTAGCCTATCAAATCCCTTTTGTAGCCTCCTTAGGTCCTCTTCAACTTCTTTTTCTGTCTATCTTTGTCTCAAAACAAATTGAGCAATTCTGTCTTTTCAAGCAAGTAATTTTTGTAAATTGAAAAAGAGACTCCAGCATTGATTCATTTGATTTTTTTTTTTTTTTACATTTTTGCCAACCAGAGGGAGACAACTTATGTGTTTTGTTTCCTGTTTATCTATCCAATCTTCTATCCAAGCCAATATGTTACCCCCTACACCATAAGCCTTATTTTTCACAGCAACCTTCGATATGGCATCTTATCAAATGGTTTCAGGGATTCCAAGTAAGTACATCCACCAGAGATAGGAGGAACTGCAGATGCTGGAGAATCTGAGATAACAAGGTGTAGAGCTGAATGAACACAGCAGGCCAAGCAGCATCAGAGGAGAAGGAAGGCTGACGTTTTGGGCCTAAACATTTTCTGAAGAAGGGTCTAGGCCAGAAACGTCAGCCTTCCTGCTCCTCTGATGCTGCTTGGCCTGCTGTGTTCATCCAGCTCTACATCTTGTTATCTCCAGTACACCCACCAATTCCCTTTAGCCTCAGTGCACATCACCTCCTCCAAAGAAACCCAATGAATTAGTGAAGCATGATTTCCTTTCCACAAAACCATGTTGATTCTATCAGATTACATTGAATTTTCCTATGTGCAACTAAGGGTTGTCATCATTTTACAGTCATTGATTAATCCTCTTGTTGCATGATACCAGGTCTAATATAGCCTGCTTATTGGTCAGCTGCAGAACATGCTGTTCTAAGAAACGTTCCGAATAATTTTATATACGCTCCTTCGTAGAAAAGAGAATCCCTACAGTGTGGAAACAGGCCCTTCAGCCCAACAAGTCCACACCGACCCTCAGCATCCCACCCAGACCCATCCCCCTATAACTCACCTAATCTACACATCCCTGAACACTACAGGCAATTTAGCATAGCCAGTCCACCTAGCTTGCACATCTTTGGACTATAGGAGGAAACTGGGCCACCAGGAGGAAACCCACACAGACATGGGGAGGAACATGCTAACTCCACACACAGTCCCCAAGGGTGGAATTGAACCCAGGTTCCTGGCATTGTGAGGCAGCAGTGTTAACCACTGAGCCACTGAGCCACCGTGCCACCTCTTAGTTAGTTTTGCTGATATGGACTTTTCTAGTCTATGACGATTGAAATCTCCAATGATTATCATTATCTTTTTGACAAGCTTACACTATTTCTTCCTTTGTACTTCATCTTATTGTATGGCACTATTAGAAGGCCTTTACACCACTGTAACAAGTGACTTTTTTACATTTCAACCCACACTGCTTCTATTTCCTGGTTTAATATACTTGGGCTAGCCTTCTCTTTTGTGATAATACAATTCTTAATTAACTAAACCGCCTTTGCAGCTTTGGCTAGGTCCCCATCCTTCCTAAACATCCTGTACCCTTCAATACATCATCCTGCAGCCATGTCATCTATAGTGGCTTTCAAATCATATTTATTTCTATTCACGCAATTAGAAGCGAAGACATCAATTTTGTTCTATTATTTTTGAAACCTCTATTCTTGTAGATTTGCTGACAGGTGCTCTTCATTCTTTCCTGTCATCCCTATTTATAATTTCCCATATTAAACCTTTTCTTATTTGCCTTGTTAATAATGATATACCAGCCTTTGAAAATTTGATCCATTGCCCCCACTATTCTACTTCCCTGGTTATGTGGTTCACTAGAACACCAGTCCTAGCATGGCTCAGCTATAGATGTCCACTGGTACAGCCCCTACTGTCCCAGTACTGGTGCCAGTAGCCCACAAACCAGAAACTAATTCTCCAACACTAGCCTTTGAGCTATGCATTAATTTCTCCAATCATATTTGCTCCATGCTAATTTGTTCATGGCTCAGGTTAAAAAAAAAAATCAAAATTGCACTTTTGTGGTTCTGCTTTTTAATATTGTACCTAGCCCTCCATCTCTTGTCTGCCTCTATTGTTGATAGTGCACTGGCCGCAGTGAGTGAATCCTCTACCACCCACTACAAGTTTCTCTCCAGCCCTGAGCAGACATCCCAAATCCTGGCACTGGGCAAACACTGCTGTCTGGACTCTCACTCTTTGCTGCAGAAGACAGCTTCAATCCCCATCTCTACACTTACCCCTACTACCATTAGGTTCCTTTCTTATCCTTGTATGTAAGTGGTCCATCCACCCTGCAGCCCTCACTCTCATCCAAACAAACTGAAAGCTCCTCAGACCTGTTGGACAATTTTAAAAAAAGCAGAGGATGCTGTTACCATGCTCACTTGCAGTGTACTTGTTCCTGACCGAATTAGAAGATGTTATCCCAGGAGTGTGGCTACCTCCTGCAATAAAGTAACCTGGTAACTCCCTCACTTCATTTTTTTTAAATTGAGCTGCAGTTCAGCTTCTAGCTCAAACAGTGGCTGAAGCTCCTGTAGACACAAACACTTACTGCAGATATGTTTACACTGGATTACAGTGTCATCCAGGAGTTCCCACATGCTGCAGCCATGACACGTTACCTGTCCTGCTATCCTTAATGTGATTTGATTATTCTATTCCACTATTCTCTTTTCTAAGTTATTTTATTAACTTTACTATTGGTGTTTTATACTATCTTAAACCTTAGGAACAGAATAGACTTTAACTACTTAACCAAGTAATCACCAAACAACTAGCTTTTCCCTTAAAGTGGAGTAAGAACCAATTCCTAGAAGTGAAAAAGTTAGAAAATGGAGCCACTACTTCTCCTAATCACCAAACTTCAAGGACTCTGTGCAAAGTTACACTGAGATGTTTAGCTTTATATGCTTCTGAAACAAGCATTAGCTGACTCCAGTTACAGGAAAACTGATTTCAGCTGCTTTCCTTAATTATTTGCATTCCATTTTCTTCCAGCACACCCTTGTCAGACTCTGCTTAAAGCTGGCTGAGGAAAATTAGCTGAAGATCGGATCGAACTTGATCATAATGGATTTCCTGTTTTAATAATTCATGGCCACTTATGGTCTAATGTGTTATGGACCAGACCAGAACCCCTCAAAATATTTTGAGAAGGTAGTCTAGACCCTAACTTTTTCTTATTTTTCAAGGCAAATGTGAAGTATCTGTTCCAGATACAATTTTATTTGTATCAGTTTGTCTGAATGAGAGTGAGGGCTGCAGGGTGGATAGGCCATTTGTGGTGCAGAGTACCACTTACTTACGGGGAGAAGAAAGGAACCTAATGGTGGTAGGGGTAAGTATAAAGATGGGATTGATACAGTCTTCTGCAGCAAAGAGTGAGAGGCCACTGGTCAAACTACTCAACGTTATGCAAAACACAATTTATTTAAACACTGTAGTTAGAATACAACTAAAGTTGTAAATGGCCACACCCATGAAGGCCGACTTTTAAATAAAAAACCAAGGTCTCCCAAGCTGCTTTCTCTAGTGTTTCTAGTAGACTGCTGGGTATCTCTGCCTTACAACCTCTCTTAATAAAAACAGAACAAAATAACTTCTTAAGTTCATGGCATCATCACAAATGTCATATTTGTTGATTAACCATATTCCAGAGTTTTAAAAAAACTGATGCACATTGAACCATTCCTTAGGGAAAGGTTCAAAAACTTTGGGAGAGAAAGAAGGAGAAAATTTGTCATCTTTGAAAGTGTAAAGAAGCTACAGTGCAAATATAACATTCAAGAGCACACAATGACAAAACTTTGATAGTTTAATGATGGGAAGTTTGAAATAGTAATTAGACGACAAATTGGACTCAGAAAATTGAAGTATAGTTTGCATGAGGTTGATCTTTAAATACACGCGCAAAGAATAATCTTCAGAATCATAAACACACTAGCTTAACCACAACAAAAAGGTGAAACGCAGCTTCAAAATGTCTTACAAGTAACTGACATCGAGCAGAGCAGAAAACGGAAATTAAGGAATAGTTTGCATAGAACTTGTAGCCACTATCAGTGAGGAGGGCTTTGAGGTTGTCGAAAGCTGGAAAAAGAAGTGTCAGGACAAACAAAGCTAAGGAAGGAAATTGCAAGAATTAGGATTTAGTGGATGAAGCAACGACCATTGATGATACAACACAATGAGTGGGGAACAAAGACTTGTCTACTCTCTCAGAAACCGAGATTATCAAAGTAGAGGAGCTTGCAAAGCGTACTGTGGACTGAGCTGGAGATGGATTTTAATGAGGAAGTGAAGGTTTTAATGACTGAAACATGGGGAGCTCTGGAAATTGCATTGAAGAAGGTGATTGGAGCATGAGTCAATAAAGACAAGAACATGTGTCACAATATTCTGGTTAAAAATTAGAATTAGGACAAGTGAGTTATAAAATATTAGAGAAGCTGAGACAGGAGGTAGAAGAAAACAACTTTGAAAACACACTGATAGTTGAGGAGGAAGTTAAGGTTGAGGATCAGGTTTGAGACCTCCTAACACAGACAGATGACAGGTGGGACAACAAAGGCACCCAGAAATTGGGAGGGGACTTTAACTGCAAGGGAAATTTTTGGGGGAGGAGAACCAAGTGATTGTCAAACCTGCTTGACATCAACAGTTAGGCCTGCATTACTTTAACTCTGAACCCTCAATGCATCTGCTGGCCATCTGGAAGGCCTAAGTAGATGAAAGAACCGGTTGCCTAACTTCAAGAAGATCAAAATCATGGAGTCTTGGAGTTTTACCATTGGTGCCAGTGTAAATGTCAAGGAGCCGAGTTCTTTCTTGTGTAACAATGAGTAACCTTGAGACAGCTGTTTCCAAACATAGAAACAGTACTACTTGTCCTGGCCTAGTGAAAGATTTACTTTTTTAACTTAGCTTGAAGAACTTCTTCCTGGTCTGGTTTTGCTGGGAAGGACACCAATGGTGGGCACTCTACTTAAAAAGCTATTAAAATGCTGTTGGGATCTGATGACGCCAACAGACCCTGATTTCCTTGTACAAATGGGGCTTTTACCAGAAACATCTCAAACACCTAATTGAAGGCCCAGTTCAGAGAGTGGCAGATGGAAATGGAGGTAATAGGGTTTTCTGTCTTTGCACCAATATTCTAATTGTGCCACCCATCCGTGACAAAGTGAGATTGGTTGTAATTTTCCATGTCAGGTACAATTTAGCTGGAGAAAGCTTTGCATTAGTTCATGTCAGACAAATTTTATAAAAGGTGTTGGATAGAGTGGAGAGGCAGAGAACTGAAACTTAGGGTGGAATCTTACCATTTTTTTGGCTAAGTGCGAGTCATGTTGAATTTGTTGGAGTGATTGTCACGATAAGACTGAACAAGATTTCTTACTATATCTGACTGGTTTAATTGGCGCTTGAGCCAACGCTGTGAAAATCACACTGTATTTCCACCCCAGCTTACCACATACTGTCTCTGGAGTAACTCACCACTCACCGGAGGGTTGCGGAATTGGCTGGTATCCCTGGCATCTGGGCCATATTTAAAAGGACGTTGAGTACCCAGGCAAGCATTGCCAGTTTGTAGCTACGATAGGGTTAGAGTTAGTTTGTAGCTGACCTGTACAGATCCTGATGTTTGCCCTCTCCTTGGTAGACAAGGGGAGATCGGTGCCCTGCTTTTCATTCATTGTCCAGGAGGTCCTGCCTGGTAGAGTGGCACACAGTGGGACATCCTGCTCCCCCCAGGAGCAGCAGAGGTGGCCATGACACCAGACCATGCCAGCCTCCTCTGAGGTTGCTCCCTTGTTGAAGCAGCAATGTCCTTTTCCACTCTGCCAGCATAAGTGACACCATCTTCTCTCCAATACCTCACACTCACTCCATCTCTGCTTTTGGAACCATCTCCCACCAAGGCTCATGCTCTACCACTTTCACTACTGCCTGAAACATCTTGCCTACTCAGTGTCACCCACCCCATTTCCTGACACCATTGACCCTGCATGCCCCCTGCATTGCCTACTTACTCACTTGGGACTCCTCCCTATCTGCCCACTTTCATCTTTTGTAATACCTGCCTGTCTCATTCCAAGAACAAAATAGCCCACAATGAGACAGACAGTCAAAATGGGTTATGTACTGTCCATCATTCAGCTCCTCACCCCTCATGGGGAGAGGATCCTGACTCTGACTGGTCTGAGCCAGCCCTGGGCTGGTATTGGAGGCTGCCCTTGACTGAATGCTGGGATCCCCTGAGTGAGGGCTATCTTCTTCAACCAGACTGAAGCCTACTAGTTACTGTGGCAAGCTTCCTGGCTTTGTGTATGCAGTAGTAGTATGAACCAGGTATCTCTGGCTTAGGGAGAAACATGCACAAAAGCAAGAGAAGACAATGCAAGATAATGGTTGCTGCAAGCATCCAGGTCAGCTCAGAGTAAGTTGGTGCTATGAGAGTAAGCGAAGAACTCAGAGATGCAGCCTAGTGCATTCAGTGATGATGCTGTGGTTTTAAGTGTTGTGTTTTGTCCTGGTTTCTTTTAGAGAGAGATTGGGGGATAGGTATTGAGCAGTCTGAGAAGGTAAACAACTTGAGTAGCCTTGGGTGTTTTTTAAAAGCTGGAACAATAGAAGCAGCCTGAGTAGGCGTGGTCAAGCTTCCACGCAAAGAACCAAGTATGTTTAGTTTTTTTTTTAGTTTTCAGTGCCAGTTGCTGCTGGGATCTTAGAGAAGGAGAAGCAAATTTTCCCCCATTACAGCCAAAAGCTGGGGGGTTCTTTTCCTGGGTTGCTGGATTTCATGTGAGACAAAATCTGTTCTCTGAATTTACCTTTGGCCATGTGTGTTTGTGATGTTGCTATATTGGAATAGATAATTACTAATAGTTACTGTATCTATTATTCTGTCAAGTTTTCCAATAGAGTTAAGTTACTCAAGTTTTTTTTTTGTATTTTAACTGTAATGTTTGAATAAATTCCTTTACTTGATGTCAAGTAGTTTGACCAATCAGATTGCATCTGGAACATGGCACTTGACGTTTACCCTTAAAACAAGAAAGTTAGGGTTTAGACTACCTTAAAATATTTTGAGGGAATCTGATCTGGTCCATAAAAATTCCATGAGATTGTGCAATTCTGAGCACAGTGTGCTGCAACTTTACAATGAGAGATGCCGGTGCAGCATTGAAGTGTAGAAATGTCCTCTAAATCAATTGGACGTGTACCATGATGGTTCATAGATGCTAGCACCTGACGGATGTCAATGTCTGAGTGTGGGGTGAGTGTGGCTGGTGCCCATGGAATGTGCCCGAGTTGTAGGTGCCTGTGTCCAACATGGAAGACTTTTGGAACAGGCAGAAAGTTGAACCTGCCAAGAACCCACTCTGATTTCCATGGTTAGTTTTCCTGATGGTTAGTTTTCATGTTCAGCTTTGTAAGCTTGCAACCCATGGGCCGTAAACAAGGCGCTTAAAAAATAATAAAGAGCGCAAATTGGAACTCACTACTGCCTGGTAAGAATCTGGCCACACCACTTGAGGAAACCATGGACATTCTGGCAAAATGATCTCTATGTCCAAACAATGGTCTCGACATCAAGATGATCATCTCACCCGATTCTATCCTTCATCTTGCCACAGACCAGGCCACTCTGAACCTGATTAGACCCTGATATTTGTGTTCTCTCCACATAGAAGCTAACCCTATCGCTTTCAGATAAGGTATGGAATAACATCCTTACTCAGAAAAAGAATCCCAGTATCTGCAAAAAGGAAACCATTTAGGAATGTCAGATACAATTATGGCCAAACATTTCATGTAAATTTAACAAGTATTACAAGTGAGTTACCGACAAATTTATTTAATTTGAGTAAAGTGTACATCATTTTGAAAAGATTTGGTAAAATCTCCAACAGGAAACTTCTGATTATGTTGCATTTAAGCAAATTACAATTATTTACAAAAACAGCATAAGAGGTTTCATTGTGTAGTACAGTTGTCATAATTTGACATTTTGTTTTTGTTTCATGGGAAGTACAAGAAAAATGTTTGTTATGGTAATGTTCAAAAAGCACTGAATCTTTACAGAAAAAAGTTGGCTAACTACTATTGGAAATTGTTTTCTCCAGACTCTAAACAATAACACAATGATTAATTTTCTTCTAAAAAAAAGAATATTTTATACCCGCTGAAGTGGAAAGCATTGGATCATTGTCTACCTGAACACACACAAATGATAAAAATGGAGAAATAAGCACAGACAGCAAGTTCGGCTTTTGAAACTGAATTGTGTGGGGCAGTGGATTATAGGAAAATTTCAAAGCTGGGGAGAGTAGTCAGCAGTAACTTTGGCTAAGTTTAGCCAAATCTGTGGTTATGAAGAAACATTGCATTTTCATTACTTTATAGCATCATGCAACAAAAATTAATTAACATATATACCTCCAACTCCAGCAATTAGTTTGTTTGTTCACTCACTGTAAACTAAACAAATTCAGAGTTGCGGAGATGTGTCACTGGACCTGAAACATTGACTCTGATTTCTGACCACAGATGCTGCCGGACATTGCAGAGATTTTTTTCAGCAATTTCTGGTTTTGTTTTTGCTTTTTTTAGCAATTGGGACTATGCCTTGTCTCACTAAATATACATTTCAACTGCGTAAGGGTTGAAAAACCACAAATGACAATAGCACTTTGGTACTGAAGAGAAGTCATACAGATCTTGAAATGTTAACTCTGTTTCTCTCTCCACAGATGCTGCCACACTGGCTGCATTTCTCCAGCATTTTTGGCTTTTAAGATCAATTTTGATCCGAGTTAGAATTCTCTCAGACAGCATTGAGAATCACTATGTAATGTGGGCCTGGAGTTACCTGTAGGGCATCACTGGGGCTGTGGAGACTCTGATTGTTTGATGCTTTGGAGGGTGGCAGTTCCTCCCACCAAGGGGCAATGACACTCTCCCACACATTGGTAGCCTGCCGACGTATTCTGGGCATGTTAATTTCTCTCTGATTTTCCTTCAAGGAGTAAGGAGGCAGGATGGGGAGCAATTCACCAGTAAAACACAGCCCAACTTGGTGGGGTGGGGGTGAGGTGAGGAGCGGATCGATGCAAGTCTAGTTGCATTTTAAATGCAATTTGCAAATGCTCATTCAAATCTGTTAAATGTTGAGATGGGTTGTGATACTAGCTGGCATGTAATCAATGATCTTTAATTATCTTTTAAAGTCTAATTTTTTTTTGGTTTACTGCTAACTTTTGAATTTAAGAGCGTCATTATTGATGGATAGTTAAATTCCAAGTCCTGATCCCCTCGCAGCCACATCTGTGATATGCCCACAACATCATCTCTGCCAATTTCAATCTGCACTATAAGTTCACTTAAATATTTTTATATTACTAGTATTTAATTACAGCACCCTTAGTCCTGCATTGACAGCTACTTACTCATAGTTGTCCTCTTATCTTCTGTTCCTAAAGTTCGAATCCTAACCCTTTCCATATTCTTTGCCCAGTTACTTGTCTGGAAACTTTAATAACCTCTGCTGAATCCACTACCCCCCTCCCCCCACCCCACTTTAACTAGTTTAAAATCCTTGGGAGCACCCTATTTAGCCTTTCTGCTAATCAGTTCAAGTGGAGCTCTTCCCAACTGTACAGCTCCCTCCTGTCCCAATACTGATTCCAGTGCCCCACAAAAAGGAATCTCACTTTTCCATACTGCTCCTTTAACCACATGTTTACTTCTCTGATTTTCTTATCTCTGTGCCAATAGGGCGTGACTCGGGTAATAATCCAGAGATTGTAACCCTTGAGGCCCTGTTCTTTAACTTTGTTCTGAATTCCTGATTTTGCCAAATAGGATCTCTTGCCAGCTCTTGCTTATTTTGTTGGTGGTAACATGGACCACAACAACCGGATCCTCCCCCTTTCTATCCAGTATCCATTCCAGCCAACATGAAATATCCCTCACTTTGGCACCAGCTACACAATGTACCATATGGGACTCTTGATCCTGCACACAGAGGATGTTATCTGTGCAGTCGTTATAGAATCCCCCAGCACTACCATTTTATCATTTTGCTCTCCCCTCCACTTGAATGGCCTCCTAGACCATGGTGCAGTGCTAGTTTGACCATCCTCCTTGCAAACTCCTTCCTCATCCACCCAGGGAGCAATTAGCTCATACCAGTTGGAAAAGATCAAGAGCTGAGGCTCCTCCAATGCTAAATTCAGAATCCCTCTACCTACCTCACTTGTAGTCAACCCCCTCCTTTCCCCGACCAGTGGCCAAATTTGAAGTACTTCACAGCTGAACACAACCTTAAACTTCTGAAAGCTTCCACCCCACCTTCTCCAGCTCTACCGAAAGCCTTAGTAAAAGCGTAGTACTGAGGATGCTGGGTATCTGAAATCAAAACAGAAAGTGCTACATACACTCAAGGTCTGTCAGCATCTGTAAACAGAGAAACAAAGTTGACATTTCGAGTCCAGTATGACTGCTCTTTGGAACTGAAGACAAAGCAAGAGCTGTCTTCTCTGTGCAAAAGAGCTGGTTCCTGTAATTTTTAACTCCTTTGGCCACAACTGCAACATCAAAGTCAGGCAAACACCACATTGTCCATGGTTCTTTGGCTTTTATGCATCAGACTCCTACCAGGTTGCTGCTGGAGGTGTAAGTAACATTGCCTGGTGGGGTAGGGTTCGTACACGGAGGAATAAAAGCAAGTGTGACTCCTTACACTAGGCTTACAGTGAAGAATATCTTCTCATATTGGGGGATGCACGTTTGTAGGAAGTCTTGTCCTACTGAGGGACAATGGTGAATGAGAGCAGTGCCTGGTTACACTAGGGGTGGAGATCTTAGGATGAAAGGGAGAGCATCCCCTTAGTGGGTATTGGGGTTTAGAGAGAAGTGACTTCTTATGCTGGAGTTGGGAGAAATGTTAATTGGTGTTTGAGTAAGGACTTTAGGACCCTGGAGCAACCTTTTTGATAATGTCAGAGTTGTTCTCCACTGAGCATAGATAGCACAGTGTGGCCTGAGTTACAGGAAGGAAGCAAAACAGATTGAGCTAGGCTGAACTCTAGCCACATGTTATAAATGCATGCATGTGGAATAGACAGACAGTTCATGGAATGGTCTTTCAATAATGTAATAGTAAGATTAAAGACAGTTCTTGACCTTGCCTTCTCCTTGACCGACTCATGGATGTGGATGTAAAACCACACAATGAAATAGAGTGTAAATGGAAATGTGAACTGGAGGGCAGGCTGGAGGCAAGGGATACCCCTGTGAGAAAAAGTGAACTGAGGGAAGGAGACTGATTGTTCAGGTCAGGTTTTGAGAAAGTGTACATAGGTGAAACATTTTGCATTGTGCCCATTACCCATATTTGCATGGCTTCTAAAAGTAACTAATTTGCAAGCAAAAGAAAATCAATATTAAAGAACTAACTAATGCACTCTATGTTCATCTCTTCCTCTCAGGCAGACTGTACATAAACAAGATTGCCAATGGACTGAGATAGTAGGAACTGCCGATGCTGGAGAATCTGAGATAACAAGGTGTAGAGCTGGACAAACACAGCAGGCCAAGCAACATCAGAGGAGCAGGAAGGCCGAAGCTTCGGGGCTAGACCCTTCTTCAGACCCTTTTTCTCAAGCAGGGTCTAGGCCCGAAGTGCCGGCCTTCCTGCTCCTCTGATGCTGCTTGGCCTGCTGTGTTCAT
>JAHRHZ010000097.1:462191-472755 GCA_024137785.1 Ginglymostoma cirratum | reverse complement strand
TGCTTGGCCTGCTGTGTTTGTCCAGCTCTACACCTTGTTATCTGCCAATGGATTGAAGTGGTTTCCAGATAAATGCTGCTTCCTGCCATTGGCTAAGGCAGTGTTAAATAAAAACATAAAAATGTTTGACTTGCACAGTGAAACAAGGTTGGGATTTTTAACGATAATGAAAGTAATGTAAAAATAAGAAAGAGTCATAACACTATAGAGTTGTACAGCACAGAAAGAAACGTTTTGGTCCAACTTGTCCATGCTGACCAGATATCCTAAATTAATCTCATACCATTTGCTGGCGTTTGGTCCATATCCCTCTTAACCTTTCCTGTTCATATACCCATCAAGCTGCCTTTTGTGTTATAATTGTATCAGCCTCCACCATTTCCTCTGGCAGCTCATTCCATGCACACACTACCCTCTGTGAAAAACTGGCCCTTTCGTTCCCATTTTTATCTTTCCCACTCACCTTAAATCCATGCCCTCCAGTTTTGGACTCCCCCATCCTAGGGTAAAGACCTTGGCTATTGACTCTATCCATACCCCTCATGATTTTATGAACCTCAATAAGGTCACCACTCAACCTCAAAAGAATGTCAAGGATGGGTTTTCCTAATTGGGAACTGGCAGTTACTCAGTCCGTTGGTTCAAAGTTTCTCTGTGCACCGGTGTTAAATGTTCATGGTAGGCCCCAGATGCTATTAGCATTCTATAGGGAATCTGCCTGAATGAAAGAATCACAGTGACTTTGTAGTGAGTGAAGGACTCAAGGCAGCCATGTTGTGTCTGTACAAAGTGGCTCAATGGAATGCCTGAGGCAGCAGGTTCTTTGGGACATTGACTCTTAAATATATAGGCACTCAAGTCAGATCTTCATGGGATGGTATCCTGTAAGTCCAAGGTGGGCTTGATTGAGCAGGATCTCATCCACCATTACACGTACCACCAGCAAACCCAAATCCCCACCCCTTCCAACAAACAAAGGATGTGTTTGGAAATTTTGCAGCTCTATCTCAATTTTCTACAAGGTGAAATAACCAATGTTCAAAGATATCTCCCCTGAATATCTCTGGGAACCTCAGAGCCACTCACTGCCACTGTCAGACATGTTCTCAGGTAACATTGCACAGGTAGAAGGGTAGGTGCCAAGGGGAGTCAAGGTGACCTCCTTCCACAGCAGCAGGAGGTACCTGGCTTCCTTGCCAGTGTAATGTTTTTGGCACTGAGATTGTGAGGAGGATGTCTGGCAAAGTAAAGTTGTACAAGGCAACAGCCAATAAGAGAGTGGGCCAGTGTTAGAGTGGAAGTGCTGAGGCCATTGCTCGAGAGATTTCAACATGAAGAGGCTGAGCAAGGGTACAAGTAGGGGCTCTTTAACTCTACGTTCTTTCTGTCTTGGCTGAAGGCAGTGGGAATGGCAGTTTATGCAGTGGTGTGCTCTTCTTGCAGGATGTGGGAGATCAGGGAGACTTCCAGTGTCCCTGGTGGCTACATCTGTGAGAGGCGTACTCTGCTGCAACCCCTGACAGACCGAATTAGGGAGCTGGAGCTGAAACTGGATGCACTCAGGATCATCCAGGGTGCAGAGAACAATTTTGATAAGAGGTATAGTGAAGTGATTACTACTATGGTGCAGGCTGCAGGTAGCTGGGTGACCGCCAGCAGAGGTAAAGGGGGAAGGTAGATGGTACAGGATTTCCCTGTGGCCATTCCCCTCAATAACAAGTATACCACTTCAGAGGGGTGTTGAGGAGAATGTCCTTTCAGGGGCTAACAGCAGCAGTCAGGTCACTGTGACCAGCTCCGTAGCTCAGAGGGGAAGGGTGCAGTCAGACAGGGTGAAAATGATAGGACACTCAGTTGTGAGGGGGACAGACAAGAGATTCTGTGGCTGCAGAAGAGACATCAGGGTGGTGTGTTGCCTCCCAGGTGCCAGGGTCAAGGGTGTCTCTGAGCGGTGGTAGACCATTCTGAAAGGGAAGGGTGAACAGCCAGAGGTCATTGTACACATTGTCTACCTAAGTCATTTGTACCAAAGGGATGGGGTCCTGCGAAATGAGTATAGGTAATTAGGTAAGGGATTAAAAGGAACGACCTGGAGGGTAATGATCTCTGGGTTACTCCCAGTGCCATGTGGCAGTGAGGATAGATTGGGGTGGGGGGGGAGGGGTGGTGGTGCGGGGGTGGGCGGGCGTGGTGTCCGTGGAGAGACTTTGAATAAGAGAGGGGCTGTCGAGAAGTCAGGGGAAAATGCGTTAGCCATCAAGTGCAAGTTTACTATTCAGGATAGCCAGAGGCACAGTAAAGGAAGGGAAAGGACTTCTGGTGTAAAGTGCATTAATTTCAAAGCATGAAGCCTGACTGGTAAAGCGGATGAGCTCAGGGCATGGATTAGCTCTGGGGATTGGGATATTATAGCCATAACAGAAACATGGCTGACAGAAGGGCAGGATTGGCAGCTCACTGTTCCAGGATACAGAAGCTACAGGCGTGATAGAAGTACAAGAAAGTGAAGAGGGTGTGTTGCCTTTTGATAAGGCAGGACATAACAGTGCTTGGAGAGGATATTCTTAAGGGGTGATTAAATGAGGCCATATGATTAGAACTTAGAAACAAGAAGGGGATGGTCATTCTGTTGGGAC
Organism: Ginglymostoma cirratum; assembly: GCA_024137785.1. NCBI lineage: Eukaryota > Metazoa > Chordata > Chondrichthyes > Orectolobiformes > Ginglymostomatidae > Ginglymostoma > Ginglymostoma cirratum. The sequence goes on along the minus strand of JAHRHZ010000097.1, from coordinate 470,119 downwards.
TCTATTATAGACCCCCAAGTAGCCAGCAGATACGAGAGGAGCAGATGTGCGGAGAGATTGCAGGGACCGGAATGAATAACAGAGTAGTAGTGGTTGGAGATTTTAATTTCTCCTGTATCGACTGGGACACCCAGACTTTATAAGGCCTTGATGGGGTGGAGTTTGTCAAACGTGTCCAAGAAAGCTTCCTAAATCAATACGTAGAGGGCCCTACTCAGGACAGTACAACACTGTACCTCCGCTTAGGAAACAAGGTCAGGCAAGTGACTGAAGGGTCAGTTGGAGAGCACTTTGGGTTCAGTGACCATAACTCTCTTAGTTTTAACATAGCTAGAGACAAAGATAGAACGGGTCCATAGGATAAGGTGCTAAACTGGAGCAGGGCCAATTTTAAGGTCATCATGAAGGATCTACCAGAGGTAAATTGGGTGAGACTATTTGAAGGAAAAGGAATGACTGGCAAATGGGAGGCTTTTAAGTGTGACCTCAATATGTCTCTGTTAGGGTGAAGGGAAAAGCTGGCTGGTTTAGGAATCCCTGGCTGATGAGGGATATTGAGGCTCTAGTCGAGAAAAAGAAAGAGGCATATATTGGGTTTAAGCTATTGGACTCAAGTGAATCCCTGGATGACTACGAAAAGTGTAGGAGCACACGTAAGCAGGAAATCAGACCAAAAAGAGATGGACCTGGCAGATAATGTTAAGGATAATCCCAGGAGGGCTATAGCTACATTAAGAGTAAAAGGGTGACTAGGGAGAGAAAAGGTCCTCTTAAAGATCAGTACGGCTATGTGTGTAGCCACAGGAGTTGGAGATTTTTAATGAATATTTCTCCTCAGTGTTTACTGGGGAGAGAATCATGGATGCTAAGGAAACAAGTGGGAATATTTTGGACCGTATACATATTACCAGAGAGGAGGTGTTTGCAGTCTTAGATCGCATTAAATTCGATAAATCCCCTGGGCCTGATCAAATCTATCCTCTGACATTGTGGGAAGCTAAGGAAGAAATTGCAGAGGTCCTTGCAGAGATTCTTGTTCCATCTTTAGTTGCTGGTGAAGTTCCGGAAGACTGGAGGGTGGCTGATGTTGTTCCATTGTTTAAGAAAAGTAGCAAAGACAAGCCGGGGAACTAAAGGCCAGTGAGCCCGACATCAGTGGTAGGCAAGTTATTGGAGAGGATACTGAGGGACAGGATCACCCAACATTTGGATTATCAAGGTGTGATTTAGGGTTGGTCAGCATAGATTTGTGCGCGGGAAGTCATGTCTGACAAATTTTTTAGTTTTTCGAAGAGGTAACAATGAAGATAGATGAGGATAGGGCAGTGGATGTTGTCTATATGGATTTTATTAAGGCCTTTGACAAGGTACCACATGGCAGGCTAGCCATGAAGGTTATGTTGCATGAGATCCAGGAGAGCTAGCTACTTGGATTCGAAATTGGCTCAATGGTAGGAAGCAGAGGATGATGGTTGAAGGTTGTTTCTCAGACTGGAGGCCTGTGACTAGTGGTGTGTCACACTGGTTGGTGCTGAGACCTTCTTATTTGTTATTTACAGAAATGAGCTGGATGTGAATGTACAAGTCATGATTAGTAAGTTTGCAGATGATACAAAGTTAGGAGGTATAGTTGATAGTGAAGAAGGTTATCAAAAATTACAGGGATCTTGATCAGATGGGGAAGTGGGCTGAGGATTGGCAAATGCAATTCAATACAGATAAGAGTGAGGTGTTGCACTTCAGAAAGTCAAACCAAGGTGGGATTTATACAGTAAATGGTAAGGTCCTGAGGAGTGTTGTCGAGCAGAGGGACCTATGAGTACAAGTACATAGTTCATTGAAAGTGGCATCACAGGTAGACAGGGTGGTGAAGAAGGAATTTAGCATGCTGGCCTTCATCAGTCAAGGCATTGGGTATAGGAGTTGGGAATTTATGTTACAGTTGCATAAGTTGTTGGTGAGGCCACACTTGGAGTATTGTGTACAGTTTTTGGTCACCCTGTTGTAGGAAAGACAGTTAAACTGGACAGCAAAGAAGGTTTGAAGATGTTGCCAGGACTAGTAGGCCTGAATTATAGGGAGAGGTTGGCCAGGATAGGACTTTATTCCTTGGAACGTAGGAAATGAGGGATAACCTTATTGAGATGTATAAAATCATGAGGGGCATAGATAGGATGAATGCATATAGTCTTTTTCTCAGGGATCGGAAATTGAAAACTACAAGGCATAGGTTTAAGGTGAGAGGGGAAAGATTTAAGGACCTGAGGGGTGTGTGTATATGGAATGGGCTACCAGAGAGTGTGGTTGAGTCAGGTACAACAGCAATATATATTTTTTAAAAAGTTAGATAGGTACACTGATGTGGAGGGCTTAGAGGGATATGGACCAAATGCATGCAGTTGGAACTAGCTGAGTGGGCATCATGGTCAGAATGGGCCAGTTTGGGTTGAAGGGCCTGTCTCCATGCTGTATTACTCTATTACTCTAAATGTAGAATTACTTGGGACAAGGTGCAGGATGCCTTTGTGAAGGATTAACCATCTCCAATTCACAGCCCTCAAGAGCTTCATGCTAATGAGTTGAATTTGTCACCGGCTGGGGATGTAACGACAGGATTCATTTGCAGTAACTTCATGCTTGAGGGTATTTTAATGACCATGATTGTTCCACAGTTCGGTTTAATCGAGACTTCTGCAGGGAGGATTGTGTGCAGGGGTTGGAAACCCACTATGGTGAACCTCCTGAACGTCTTCCTCCTTATTTTTTTAATGATTGGGATGCAGGATTTGAATTCAAATCTCAACATCTGCCATTTTGAGATGTTGAGATTTGAGAACCCGTCTCCAAAACATTAGCTTGTGGTTCTGGCTCACGAGGCCAGTGACATTAGCACTATGCCACCATCTCCTGGCTCTCCAAGTGTCTCTCAATCTTAAGGTATAATCCCATTGGTTCCCATACCCTTGAGCACAACCATAATCTTAAAGTATCTAATAAAAGAAATTAAAACACTTCAAAGCAATTTAATAACTATACCTTTCTAAAAAAAACTTCTAAATTTTAACAAAAGTTTTAAAAGCTTTAGAGTTTTTTTAAACCAAAATTACAAAAAACTGTAATTAAAGGCAATTTTGTATAATATATGTATAAAGACCCTAATTAATAGTTGACCTTCTGAAAGGATGACCACAGACAGACTCCAATACATTAACTTGGGCAAGCGGGCAATGTAGTGACTGAGAGACATGCATCTCTGTATCAAACTCCATCCATATGCTATCAGTAACTTCTGTGGGTCAAGGATGCAGCAATCCAGAGAATTACTCCCAATAGGGTAGGACGAAAATCTGTCCAGAAAGTTCTTGAGGTGGGTAAATTGCACGTTGCCCTTTTTTTGGTAACATACACTGGACTGGAATGATGTCTCTTGCCTATGTTGCTGACAAGTAATCCTGGTAAGTGTGGGAATGTCATTAACCGTTATTGTGCTGAATTGGCTGCTAATCATTTGTGGGCAGGCAGCTGTCCAGTCAGAGCTCAGGCTCTCCAAAAATGATGCCGAGTTGGTGCTATGGCCCCAGACTGGCTGACAGCAGGAAATGATAGGTCTACATGCCTCCAATCCTGAGTTCCTGACCCTGACTTGCTTCTAAAATGCAGCCCCAATATTTCCCACGGGTTAAAGAATTAAGGGAATTGGTTTTAACTTTTTTAATGTTTTCCACAAATGCGTAATTATTTCGTAAAAGTGGCTCGCGTGTGGATGTAGGGGTTGAGTGTTTTGTAAAATGAAAAATTCCAAATTGGGATTAGCAATGCACTGAACAGCACAACAGTTGACAATCACAATGCATCTCAGGCGAACTATCATTCTCTGGGTTCTATTAGACTGATACGCACATTTCTCAGTATCTCAGATTACTAAAGTGATGCTACTAATGGCTGTTGGGCTCCCTTAGGATTTCAGTGCTTTTTCTATGGCCGTTCTGGAGTCACGCAATTCATTCTAGACACCTTTATATGGATGATAGGAACAAAAGAAATAACCTTCTCTGAAATTCACCAATCGTATTTACAAACAAGCATTTACAATCCATTTTCAAATTGCACACATTGAACAAAGGAACACAGACACGAGTGAGCCACTTAATGACTTGAATCTGTTCTGTTATCCTATTTAATTACCTTCAGTCTATACTTCTTGATAACCATACCTAATGAAAATCCAAACATTTCAGTCTGGAAAATTTCGCTTAACCAGTGTGTCCAATCCTTTTGGTGGATAGCTTCCAGATTTTCACGATCTGCCTGAGTCAAAATGTACCTTCTGTCACTAAATAGAGTGCTTTTATAACTAGTTCTGCTTTGTTTTAGGCTGAGATAAAGCACATGAAGCTGTAAAATATTTTACAAGCTGTATTACAGGGGCTGGGTGCAGGGGATTCCAATTCATAATATATGAAGGAATAAGGGCTTTTTAAAACAGGTTGTGCACAAACTTGTACAACCCTAACTTAAGGAAGAATTAAAAAGAAGATACATTTGATCACCTCCACTTACCAACAGCATTTTGGCTGTTCTGACAATATTGTGGGTGTGGGCAGACTACAGATGGTCAAGGAGGCAGTTGACTATAAACCTTCTCAAGAGGAATTGGGGATGAGCGACAAAGTCTCGTCCAGCCAGTAATGCCAACATTCCACAAAAAATATAAAAACGTTTAGGAATATATGGCTGAAACAAGGATGACAATCAGGATTTGTTAATGGCAGTTCATACTTGACAAACTTAGTGGAGTTTTTCTCTTCTGAAGAACTGACCAGATAAATAATATTAAAATGTGAGTAATCTAATTTATATGGATTTCATGAAAACATCCAACAAGTCATTTCACAAAAGTCTTGCTAGAAATGCAGGTGTGTGGTATAAGAGGAGATGTAGTAGCATGGATAGAAGGTTGACTGAACGAAAGAAAATAAAGACTTTGAGTAATTTTGTTTCAGGTTGTAAGCTTGGTAAGTAGATTTGAGTTTGGCAAGCAGGGAGTTCAGTGAAGGGGAGAGGAGGCACTTCTCTCTTTTCTTCATGCTTCTAAGTGTTTGGTTCTTACTTCACTGTAGCAAAAAGAACTGGTTGGTAAATAACTGGTTAGTTATTCTACTTTATAATAAGCAGTTTGTAAAGTTAAGGTACGGTAGGGCAGCTTGGCTGAGTGAAATGCACAGACAGTAGCATGTCGGAAGTTATGAACACACCATCTGTCCTGGACAAACATATATCCAGGAAATGCTACGGGTTGGACAAGCTTGAACAATGGGTTTTGGAACTTGAGGGGTGGATGAAGACAGTGAGCTTTTACAAACATAAAGAATCAAAATCCACCAGGTAGTCTAAGAGAATCGGGTAAGTAGTCCAGTTCACAGATGATTTTGCTCATTAATCGGTTTTCTGATTTGGATGTTGGTGAGGGTGATAGCTCCTCAAAAAATGCAGTCTGAGCAGGTCCATGGCACCATGGATGGCTTGGCAGTACAGGAGGGGAGGAAGAAGAGTGGAATAGCTGTAGAGATATGGAATTCATTAGTTAGGGAGACAGGCAGGTATTTCTGTAGCAATAGGCATAATTCCAGGATGTTATATTGGCTCCCCGGTGCCTGGGTCAATGATGTCATCAAGTGGCTGCAGGGCATTCTTTTGGGGGAAAGTGAACTGCCAGAAATTTGATCCAAATCAGACCCAACAACACAGATAGCAAATACTGAAAGCACAGTATAAGGAGCTAGGAAATTTAAAAATCAGAATTTCCAAAACAGTTATGTCATGGTTATTCACAGTCCCATGTACTTGTGAGCACAAGATGATGGGATTAAACAACTGAACAGAAAGCTGAAGAAGTGATGTAAGAGAGAGCACATCAGATTTCTGATACATTGAGACTATTGAGACTGCACAAGATGAATTTAGCAGGACTGGGGCTAATATCTTCGGAGGTAGATTTGCTGCTGCTGTTGTGGAAGGTTTAAACTAGATTGACGGTGGGATGGGAACCTCAGGGGGAGCTCAGAGTGGACACAGCCAAAACTGGTAACAAGTGAAATTTGCAGTGAGCAAAATTAGAAAACAGGCAAAGCAAAAGTAATCGGCAGGAAGCAGTTTGACCTAATGCCATAAGATTTCTGCTGAGTCAACGTTCAAAGAATCCCTAAAGTGCAGAAGCAGGCCATTCAGCCCATCAAGTCGACTTCCAAAGAGCATCCCACCCAGACTCTTCCCCCCCACCCCACCCCCATTCTATCTCCATAATCCTGCATTTCCTATGGCTAGTCTGCAGTGGGCAATTTATCACTGCTAATCCACCTAATCTACACAGTTTTGGAATGTGGGAGGAAACCAGAGCACCCAGAGGAAACCCACACAGACCCAGGGACTACACAGACAGTCACCCTAGGCTGGAATCAAACCCAAGTCCCTGGTGTAGCAGCTTAGTGATTAGCACTGCCGTGTCACTGCACCAGGGACCCAGGTTCAATCCAGCCTCCGGAATTGTCTGTGTGGAGTTTTGCACGTTCTCCCTGTGTCAACATGGGTTTCCTTCAGGTGCTCTGGTTTCCTCCCACAGTCCAAAGATGTGCAGGTTAGGTGGATTGGCCATGTTATATTGCCCATAGTATCCAGGGATGTGTGGGTTAGGTGCATTAGCCATGGGAAATGCAGGGTTACAGGGAGAGGGTGGGTCTGGTGGGATGGCCTTTGGAAGGTCAGTATGGACTTGTTTTGGACTTGTATGGACAAGCTGAATGGCTTGTTTCCACACTGTAGGGATTTTCTCTATGAAGGCACTGAGGCAGCAGTGCTAACCACTAAGCCACCATGCCAATCAGTGCAATCCTTTCTCAATTGTATATACACAATACATCAGTGCAGGTGTGCAGAAAGCAAATGGCTTAAGCTATTTATTGCTGATAAATATGAATTTTGGGAGGAAAGTCATAAGTTAGAAATGTACTGAAAAGCCACAGAACTCTGTATTAAAAGATGACCCTAGGAAATTGCATACAAACAACACAAGTCTGTGGTGACTGCAATTAAATAAATGGCCTGCAGGAAGGTGGGTTCTAAAAACAGGGGATAGAGTACAAGAATAAAGAAGTCATTATGATTTTTTTTTGTAAAATATTGGTAAGTTGACAGTGGAATGCACACTGATATTCCATCCAATTTTTCTTTGTTGTCTGTAGCCAGTTTTTTGGCCTGTACTGTTCCCTTCAGCGACACATTAATGTACCTTTAAAGAGGATGTCAGGTGTGACTATCCATTGTCACTATGACTCTATCCTGTGGCAGCAGAATAAGTGATCAGGAGCAATCAATTCAAAAATGTTACTCTGGCAGTGAGCAGTGAGAATCTCTTGATAAGGAGAGTTGTTGTATCATGATGCTTTGCTATAGGAAACATTTGAAGCAGGAACCATTGTGTGTTGTAACCTAAAAAGGAAATTGGATAAATATTTACTGCTGAGGAAAGTACTAGACTTGGTGTGAGCGTGAGATAGTTGGATTGGTTTCAGAATGCTTTTGGGAAAAGGGAGTACAGATGCTTTGGGTCAAATGTGCTAGCTTTGACAGTTAATGCAGGCCCCTTCATTCTTTTCTTTGAAGTATTTTTACAGGTAGCTCTGGGTCTTGTATTGCAGCTTCTGAAATCTAGTTGGGAAACAATGGCTCCCTGAGGCCAGGAGAGTTGTGAAAGCAGAGATAAAAGGTACTGCAGATGCTGGAGAATCCGAGATAACAAGCATGGGGCTGGATGAACACAGCAGGTCAAGCAGCATCATAGGAGCAGGAAAACTTGACGTTTCGGGCCTAAACCCTTCATCAGAAATGGGGGAGGGGAAGAGGGTTCTGAAATAAATAGGGAGAGAGGGGGA
>JAHRHZ010000097.1:377168-461791 GCA_024137785.1 Ginglymostoma cirratum | reverse complement strand
CGAGATGGAGACAGAGAGGTCCAGGAAGGAGAGAGAAGTGTTGGAGATGGTCCAGGTGAACTTCAGGTTGGGGTGGAAAGTGTTGGTGAATTGCCATCCCCGCCTCTTCGACTTGTCTGCCTCCTCTCCACCTATCCTCTCCTCTATCCATCCTCTATCCGCCTCCCCCTCTCTCCCTATTTATTTCAGAACCCTCTTCCCCTCCCCCGTTTCTGATGAAGGGTTTAGGCCCGAAACGTCGAGTTTTCCTGCTCCTATGATGCTGCTTGGCCTGCTGTGTTCATCCAGCCCCATGCTTGTTATCTCGAGTTGTGAAAGCAGCCATTTCCCTATTAAGCTGCTTTAACTTACACTGGCTGTAAAATGCAAGCTAAACAAGAGGGAAGAATTACTTATAAATGACCCCGTAAAAAAACAGTCTCAGTGTCTGGGTACGTAAATGTCAGGATCTAGCGGGTTGAATTTTATGGGATTTGATGCACTATATGAAGGAGTGTTGATGCTCTACACTAGCTTTATTGTTAGTTCCCTCAGGACTGCCGATGTCTCAGATCTATTTATTTAAAATTTTGATCAGGAGAATACAGATTAAATATCAAATGAGTAAATCTGCGCAGCACTGTTACTCCACAGACATCTATAATTGAACTGGTTAGGCAGGTGCAGCAAGAGTTCACAGGCTGCTGTTAGTTCAATTCAAGTGGAATAAATGAAAATCAATTTGTTTCTTCCTAATGCTTGGTTCACGAGAGGGATACACTCTCAGCCGCATTTTATTGCAAACTCCATTCTCACCATTTGCAAGATAATGTGTTTAACATTTCATGTGAGTTTTCTTTGAAAAGAAACAAAGCTGTGACAATATAAAATAATCACAGTATTTGCCAGTCAGAGTCTGAAACCTGCCCTGTCACTGACTCACCAGCATCTCTCCTGTGAAGCTATTCAGCTGCTGCCCCTGTGCTCCCTCATTGCACTGCTGGACCAGACACCGTCAATGTGAAAATTCTCCCCCTTGTTTTCAAATCCCACCTTGGCCTCATCCCTCCCTGTCTTTCTGTAATCAACACCAGTCTCTCTGAAATCTCTGTGCTCCTCCAATTCCAGCCTTTCACACATCCATGATTTCTCCATTTTGTTTTCCCTCAGTCATGCCTTTAGCTAACTAGGCCCACAGCTCTGGAATTCCTTCCTTAAATCTTTGCGTCACTATCACTCTTCCTCGAAGATGCTCCTTAAAACTTACCTCCTTTGTCAATCTGATGTCACTTCTGAGACCTCTTTATGTGGGTCGGGTGTTGAGTATTGTTGCATGCCATAATACTCAATGTTTTGCTATATTAAGTGTGCTATATAAATGCAGTTGCTATAGTTGTTCTGATAAATTGACAGAAATGCTAGTATGACATGCTTGAATGGCTGTGACTGTAACTAATTCATTTTCTGGGTCTCAGAAATATTGGACTCTATCTCCCTTCCATCTACTAACTACAGGCTTTTAAATCCGAATTTTGATCTCTTGCACCCAGTACATCCTTGTTTCTTTGGTCATCTGTCCATTCAGAATTGTGTTCTATAGCCTTTGGCCTCCCTGTATATTTGTCAGTGTCCATTTGGCTCAGCATGGGACATACTTACCTCTTGAATCTGACGTTTCTGAGGTTCAAACTGCACTCATGAATGGCAACATGCAATCTTAGCTAAAACTGAGCCAATACTATACATAATACGGCAGCGACTATGCCACTCGACCCAAAACATTAACTCTGATTTCCCTTCACAGATGCTGCCAGACCTGCTGAGCTTTTCCAGCAGCTTTGTTTTTGTTTCTGATCTACAGTATCCGCAGTTCTTTTGGTTTTTACTACACATAATATTCTTGATCATGTTGTGCTGCTAAAGGATATTTACAGAGCCTACCAGTAACTTGCCATGAAGTTGCAAGAAAGAATAAGATCATGTGACATTGCCTCACTTCCTGTGATGATTCATGCTGCCATTGGGACTAGTCCTTTTTATTGTACTATAGCGTGGGTGGAGCAGTCATTTGAGTGAAATGCTAAACTGAGGTTCGCAGGGAATCTCCGGTGCCTTTGATATGAAGTTCTGGGTGAGAAAGCCCAAGCTTGACCTTCCCATCCCACCACCAATTCTCCAGAGGTAAGAAAAACAGTAAAGAGAAACTAATACTTGGAAACGAACATTACCTGTTCTGAGACAAACAAGACAAACCAGACCAGTATATGTTGTTCACAAGTTCTGCCTGTTTTTCCACCTGGGAATCCTGGTCTGGCCAATTTAGAATTAGAAATTGAAACAATTAGAATTACCTTTATTGTCACATGTACTCAAATGAGTACAGTGAAAAATTTACGAGTCATAACTTATGGTGCCATTTAGGTACAAAGGTACCTAGGTACAGATTCTTAAGTACAAGTTCTCAAGGGAAGAAAATAATTAGAAAAATAAAGACATAAAATTTTCTCTCACCTCTATATTGGATGCAAAAGTGTTGGTCCACCAGGTAAACTAATGCAGGTGGCAGGGAACTTCCATGGGGGTGGGTAGGTGGCACTTGACCTGCACATATTTGTGTACTATTTGAGGGATTAGACAAAGGGCAGAAAGGTGACTGCTGAGATTTATCCTTGCCCCACCATTGCTTTCACCCCCAATGTTCCCCTCTCTCTACATCCCTAAACACCATAAATCCCTTCTTTCCAGCCTTTGGAAGTTCTTACCTAGAACCTTGGTCCTCAAAATGTTGATACCCTCCTTGGAGTAACTGCAGCTTCTTGAGAGATACCAGTCTCTGACTGGCATCTTCTGCTGAGATTTGGGATATCCGTTCCCAGGAACTTAGATTCTGACAAAGGCAGGCCGCTGCTGCTGGAAGGATGATATGGTGGATGTTTCTTTAACGGGCCAGGTTGGGTGGCTCAACATCTTTTCAGCAAATGAGTGAGACACCAGTGAAAATGTAAGATCTTGGCTTTTGCATCCTGATGGCAGAGAAATCCTAGGGTACCAACAGAAGAACTGAATGTTCTTCTGAATGTGTCCCAATTAACATCTACCTTCCAGCCATCGTAAATAGGGTGAGTCATAGAGTTGTATCGAACAGAAACACACTCTTCAATCCAACTCATCTGTTACAATGAGATATCTTGAATAAATCTAGTCCCATTTGGCTCATAACCCTCTAAACCCTTCTTATTCATATACACATCTAGATGCCTCTTTTAAATGTTTAATTGTGCCAACTTTCATTACTTCCTCTAGCAGCTAATTCCATTCTTGCACCACCTTCTACATGAAAATGTTGCCCCTTAGGTCCCTTTTTTATCTTCCCCTCTCACCTTAAACCTATGCCCTCTAGTTCTGGACTCTCCTACCCTGGGAAAAAGACCTTGGCTATTCACCTTACCCATGCCCCTCATGATTTTTATAAATCTCTATAAGATCACCCCTCATTTGTTTAAAAAAAGCAGAAAATGTAGAACTGCCAGCGTCTGTGGACAAGTAAACAGAGTTAATGTTCCAGGTCAGTGACCTAGTTTATTTCAGATTTCCAGCATCCGGAGCATTTTCCTTCTGTGTTACCATAAAAAGCAAACTAATTGGTCATTAATTTTGCTGAAGTTTTTGCAAAGTATCTGCTGCATTTGCCCAGAGAAAAGAAGATTTTAAATTAAATCATTGTACAAAGATATGTTTCTGAAAAAATGATAAAGTACTGTTTATCTACAAGTCTCTTTCATGTATTTCTTTTGGTTAATTTTGAATCATCACAGGACTAGTAATGTCAACTCTGCTTGGATGAGTTTCTAGAGGTTTAATCGCATGAGCTTCTTCCACCAACCACAGTCAAACAGTTTCTTTTTTTATTTGATCTGTATTATATCTGTAGTTCCATGCACAAAAACAGTGGAAAAACTCACTTTCTTTCATGTCCCTATGATTTTTTTAAAATTCTGTGTTGCTTATAGCAGCATCCAGATTATTAGTTGTTGGTCAATTCCTCCCTCATTCTTGCCTGTACAGCTTCCATCAGTTTTTTGTATTCTGGAATTTCATTGTGCATCAAGCAACATAAGGCGACACACTTTGCAAATTCCTAGCTTGGATTTCTTCAGGAATGATGTTTCTAGCTACTTAGCAATGGCTGCATGGCTCCAGTCAAAATCATTGACTGGAGACTTCAGAACTGTCATAAAGTGGAGGAGGTTCACAGTCCTCCAACAGCATGAATAATCGGTGTTGAATATTAATACCTGAGGCAGCTCCTGGGACATTCCACTGAGCAACGTTTAAACATTAATGAAAAATTTATGGTTTCATCTGCTGGTTCAGATGAAAACTAAAATAAGGTCCCAACCCTTCTCCCCTTTCTGGAAAAGTAGCATCTATTTTGTTAGAAAATGACTCCAGGACATTGAGCAGAGTTTGTGCTTTGTCCCTAGCAATAGGTAAATGGACACTACATGGTTAGGGTTACAAAGAGCTGCCTCAGACCCCAGCAGAGGTTGACAATAGCCAGAATTAATCCATTCCTTGAGACTGAATAATGAGAATGTCCAGTTTTTGATTGAAAAGGTACATTTAAAAATATTACAAAATGCAGCCATTGCTAAGTAGCTAGAAACATCATTCCTGAAGAAATCCGAGCTAGGAATTTGCAAAGCGTGTCGCCTTATGTTGCTTGATGCACAATGAAATTCCAGAATACAAAAAACTGATGGAAGCTGTACAGGCAAGAATGAGGGAGGAATTGACCAACAACAACAACAATAAGCCAGCATTATCTGGTCAGAGCTCTACCAGAAGCTACTGAAAGAAATGGGGATTAGCATGAAAATAGGAAGGCTTCCTGCTCCATGAGCAGCAGACACAATTGATGATCCATAAACTCATTAAATGTTAATGAGAACTTTAACCCTCAGTTGGCAACAGGCAGCTGGTGCTGGGCTGTGGCGAAACGCCCATCTCCTTTCAAAGGTTTATTCAAGGAGTCTCCAATTGATAGAAAGGCTGAGAGGATATTTGCTAAGCAACTGCCTACAAAATATATCTGGGAGCGGCACCCTTACCAGAGGGGGCAAATGTTAAATTGATTTGCATCCAAATTCGCTGCAGGAAAATAACCTTGATTAAAGAGAGGGAAGGAGGTGAAGATATATATTTCAACACATTTCTGAAATACTATATAAATTTTGAATAACACAGTCAGTGAGCCAAGGATTTAAAAGGTGGATTAACTCTTCGGATGTGACCCCTTATTAAAACTTGAATGATAATCAACTTTCCTTATTCAGGCACCAACTAGTTGGTTAGTGTCTTATGGAGCAGTTGTAGTGTCGCTACCTCTGGGCTGGGATGTTTGGCTTCAAGTCTTGCCTATTCTTGGAGCAGGAGCATATCCAACTTGATCAAAATGTCTGGCTTGCTGCTTATTTCTCATGTTTTAATTTCAGATTTCCAACCTCTTCCTTTATCTCTTGCCTACTATCAAATTGCTGCCATGTACAAAAGAATAACACTACATGAAAGTGAACAAAAATGAAAAAAAGGTGACTTAATTTAATTGAAGGCTCTGGCATTAAAGACAATCAAACCACTTGACAATGTCACACTGAGATTTATAAAGGGAATATTCTAGAATGGAAGAATTTGGTTAGGAAGTGTCTACACATACTATGTATATTATTCCAAAATGTAGGTAATCAGACTTTGGCCAAAGAGACTTAGAGGTTGGAAACCGTTATTTAAGTTTACATCTGAAGAAAGAATTATGCGAAAGAAAATTGAATGGCCTGAAACGTAATTTTTAAAGATGCCACAGGCTTGTGTAATTTAACAAAATATAAGGAATGATGCTCAATGGTGATTGTGAAAATCCATTATTTTTAGCCAGCATGGGATAATGGCCATTTGTTCATCACAGACATTTATTATTCTGTGGGATCAAAGCACACTGGCATCCCAAGATGGCAGGCATTGTCACTGACCATGGGTTGCCTTTTGATGCTCTTTTTAATTGAAATGAGATTCTGAAACAAAAGCAAACATTTCCAGCTGCAGCTATTAGCAGTATGTGAGCTTACAGTACGCCAGTCTTGAGAGTGGAGTGGGTGGGTGGCCGGGAGAAGAATGTATTGTTGATAACTAATGAATCTCATTGGTCTGCATTGACCTAGCTGACAATATAGAGCAGCCTCATCACAGCCTCTGAGTGGAACCTCAGTTTTGCTACTGGTATGGGCAGGGTGAGCCACAAATAGTGGCCCACTGAAGCTGTGGGAGGTAACACTTATTTATGCAGAGCAACGTGTCACTGAACAGTGTGGGATAAATATGCAAATTTGTGTTTCTATGTCTTCTGGCAAGCTGAAATTCTGCGTAACCCCCTCTTTGTTCCAGAATATTGAGAAAGGAAGCCAAACTCAATCTACCGATAATTAAAGAGGCAGTATATATTTGAAAACATTGGAATGTGAAATATTGGAAACATTGCAGATAGAGAGAGAGAGAGAATGTGAATGGACCTGTACCATTTTTATTCCAACAATATCCCTGACTGGGATGTGATTCATTGACGGCTTTTGCAAGCAATTTGAGAAAAAAAACCCAGATTTCATTCAGATGGTACACCTTTAGGGATGATTACCATCCTCTACCAATAATCAATTGCATCTTTTAAAAAAGGGAATTGTTGCTAAAGTCATTCTGAAAGCCTTTCCTCAATTAAGGTTACTTTTTGAAATACTCTTTATTTTAGTGGGGTCATAGTAAGCGGTGGTGCCTCATACTTGCACTGAGCAATTTTATTAATTGCAATCAATGTTTACAATGTCAAAGGTTACTGTAGTACACAAATGTTATCGAGTTCTTTTGTCTGTCTTTGACCTAGCGGTTGCCTGGTGTCTCGCACCTCTATCAATGCAGTAGTGTGGGGAAGGGAGGGGGATAAAATATCATTTTGGGTGTTTTGCCAGTTTTTTCACTTCTAATCAGTGCAGATTTCCATGTTAAAATATTAGTATGTACTCCTGAAGCTGCAGGAATGGAGATATCTTCACAAAACCTCTGCAATTTCACAGGTCCCAGCCAGTCCTGAACTCTGAGCAGCATCAGATTGATTAGGTAAACAGGTCGAATTTAATATCATTGGCAAGTAAAATGGTGGGCCCCAAAACTAGATCTATGCATTGGACCACACAACACACATGCTATCCGTTTAAACATCCTGACCAATTTAATTTTGCCAGTTTCTGTGGAAGAAAAGAATATCTGCAGCATTTAAATCCCTGCAAATATCTTTCCTACAGCTGATTCCAGTGCCACTAATGCAATTAAAATTCAATTCAATTCAATTCAATTTCATCCAATTTAAAGAAATAGTAGAATTCATGCTGCACATAATCGGCATCAAAGTCAAATGATTCTGTGGTAATCTTATCCCAGCGTTCCCATCTGTTTTATCAAAAGAGAGATGGAGGCGCTGTGAGAGGAGATTGGGTTCTTTCTTCTAAAGAAACGTAATTATTGATCTTGGTTAATGATTGGTCCCTACTGTTGAATCTTTTCACACAAAGAGCTTGTGACAGCAGATACAATGTCCCTCCCTGCACCATTCCCCCCACCCCCCACCACATTCTGTTGCTGCAGCGTTTCATTTGCAATCCGGTCTGTGTTCGCAATGGCACCATTCGGGAGCGGGGAATCATTTCCTTAATTCGACTTGAACCTTGGTGTCATGCAAGTCCAAAGTTGTCACTGTTTGGCTTTGATTGGGAGAATTATGGTCAGTATTTACATGTCTGTCAGTCATTGAAATCAGACTGAAAAACCATTTACACCCTGCCCCTGCTTACAGCCAGGGTGAAATTAAAGGCCTCAGATGCAGGTTTATAACTGGGGTCCTTCCCTGTTTTTTTTTCCCTGATTTTCCAGCAGTCAGTGTCTACAGCGGTGCAAGTGCCACAAAACAAATTCATCTTTCTTTCTGCTCACTTGTGATGTTACAAAAGTGGTTTCTCTTCCTCCCTCAATTAATTTTACCTGTTTAATAGAGTTCAGCACTGGGCTGATTATTTTCCTCAGACAGATGGTGAAGGGAAGATTAAATGAGGCCTTCAAAATCATGCAGAGACAGTAAGAACTGCAGACCCTGGAGTCAGGGAGAACAGTGTGGAGCTGGAGGAACACAGCAGGCCAAGCAGCATTAAGGGAGCAGAAAAGTTGACATTCCAGGTCGGGACCCTAAGAAGGATCCCAACCTGAAACGTCAACTTTCCGGCTCCTTTGATGCTGCCTGGCCTGCTGTGTTCCTTCAAATTCATGAATGTTTTTGGGCTGGTAGGTTGAGCAGGAAACTAGAGTCAAGCTAAAAAATCAGCCTCTTTGAATAGATCTAGAATCTCAAGACTGGATATCCAAGAGGTGCTGTGGGCCATCAACAGCAGCAGAATTGTACTCCAACACAATCTGCAACTTCACCGCCTGACATATCCCCTACTCAACCATTACCATCAAACCAGGGGAATCAACTCTGGTTCAATGGTGGGTGCAGGTGTAAAGGCCAGGAGCAGCACCGGGCATACAGAAAAATGAGATGTCAACCTGGTGAAGCTACCAAACAGGACTATTTGCATGCAAAACAGTATAAACAGCAAGTGACAGATAGGGCAATTCCATGAGAAGTGGATCAGATAGATCTAAGCTCTGCAGTCTTGCCACGTCTAGTTATGAATGGTGGTGGGCAATTGAACAACTCACTGGGGGGGAAGGTCCACAAATATCCCTATCCTCAATGGAGGAGCCTAGCACTGAAGCGTTCGCAGCAAAGTTCAGCCGAAAATAATGAGTGGATGACCCATCTTGTCCTCCTCCAGTGGCCTTCAATGTCAAAGATGCCAGTCTTCAGCCAATTTGATTCACTTCACATGGTGAAGTGGACACTATATTAGTCATCATTTGCTGGCCTCTGGTACCTAGCCTGTCTCTAATGAAGATTAGAAAACGATGCTCAGAGAATCTGTCATTTCCTCCCTGGCTTCCTTTAACAGGCTGGGTCATAATTCATCTGACCCTGCTGATTTATCCTTGCTAGGAGGTCAGTTCCTCCAATACTTCCTATTTCATTATGCTTAATTTCTCAAACATTTCACACTCCCCATCTTCAATTCAAATGTCTGCATCATCCATCTCCCCTGGTTGGACTCTAGGGTCTGTTTCTGTGCTGTATGACTCTATGACTCTGAATCTACTCAATACTTATTTATAACCCTTTTCACACCTCTTGCATCCTCAGACAAATTACTGTGTACATCCCTCTTCGGTACAACCCCATCTTTAGACCCCTTCTTGTTTTTAGAGTACTGCTAAAACATCTTTTGGATTTTCCTTAATTTTACCAGCCAATATCTTTTTGTATCCTCTTTGGTTTCCTAATTTCCATCTTCACTTCACTCTTGTTCTAAGGGTCATAAGGTTTCTTTTTAGACTGTAATAAGATCTTTTTTTTTATCTAGTCCTCTATGTGTTTGGATAACCAGGGGCTTCAGATTTGACAGCATCCGCCTTTTTCATTGTTGGGACAAGTCTGTACTGTGCCCATAGAATCTCACTTATGAATGGCTTCCACCTATTGACTAATGAGTTTCTTTAAAAGGCTGTAAACTGTCAACTTTGGCAAGATCATCTCTCGGCTTTGTAATGTTTGCCTTCCCCGATTTAAAATTTTTACTCCTGTTTTATCTTTGTCCTTTTCCATAATGGTAATAGGCCTAACTGTGTAGTGATCACTATCTCCAAAAATATCACCCGTTGCTACTTCATCCACCCAACCAACTTCAATTCCAAAGACTAAATCTAGAATTGCACCTTCTCTGTTTGGGCTTGATACGTTGTGGCCAAAAACAAAATTGTCTGGAATGCAATTCAAGAATTTTGTGCCATTGGTAGCTTTCCCACTATTTGTATCTTAGTCGATAGTTGAGTAGTTGAAGTCCCTAAGTATAGGCATTGACAGTGAAAAGTGTCTAAAGTCGCCATTCTCCAGGCTGTCTTGGCTACAAAAACCAAAATTAAGAAAACAGGAACAGAAATAAAGAACAGAGCCAAAAGAAAGGAAAAACATCCAGATCTAAAAGAAAGAAAAATGTCCAGATCTTAAAGTCCCATCTCAACAAACATATATGGAACACTCAGCCTCCAATGTGGGCACCAGGGCCTAGCCATGGCCTGCAGGCTTTTGCTGCCATCGCCGCCAATCGCTGGGAGACGTTTTGCAGCCGCTGCCATTGCTGCCCATTTCAGTGGGAGGAGTCTCGAATTGCCAATTGTGATGTCACCACTACCGCCAATGTTCAGGAGGCTGCCACCATTCCATGAATGGCCTGCTGTAGCTGCTATGATTCTGATGACCCCTTTGCAAAAGGATTTAAAGAGAAGAAAACAAAGAAAAAGAAAAGAACAAAAGTCAAAAGGGAAAAAAAAGGAAATCAGACAAGAGCGGATGAGCTTTGGACTCAGAAGCCCGAACACAACCCTGCTACCTTGCCTCCATCTTGAAGGCCAGGATGCCATGTTCTATCCGTGCCTTCAGCTATACTCCTTATCTTTACATGTATACCTTTTAACACTGCCAACTTCTTGCACTGTATATTTTCACTTCTGCTTCCTCTATCCTTCACAGTCATTCATCAGATTTCCGCCTCCTGTTCCCTCCCCTCAATTTGCCTTGGGTTCCCATCTTTATGCCAATGTAGTTTGAACTTGCCACAACAACACTTGCAAATCTCCCTGCAAGGATATTTAGCCCAGTCCTGTTCGAGAGTAGGCTGTCTGGCTTGTACAACTACCTTCCCCAGAATCTGACCCAACATCCTAGAAATCTGACACCCACACTCCTCCAGCAGCTTTACAGCCACATGTTCCATCTCAATTCTCCTATTTCTGTACTTGCTAGCACATGGGACTGGGACTAATCCTGACACTACTGCTTGAGAGATTTTGCCTTTCAATCTCTTATCCTGCTCCCCGAAATCTGCTCTTAAAACCTCATCCCCATTCCTAACCTAGTTATTGTGACCACCATGAACCATGACTTGTTACTCATCATCCTACCCCAGAAGAATGTCTGTTACATCCTTTTCCTTGGCTCCAGGGAGCAAACATACCATCCTTGAATCATAATGAAAGATGCAGAAATGCCTGTCTGATCCCCTTATTATGGGATCCCATAGCACTATTGCTCTTCTATTTCATTTGCTACACTCCTCCCTATACAACTGAGCTAACCAGCTAACTTAGCTGTGGCTTCACTCTCCTGAGGAATGATTACACTCACTAGGATCCAAAAAGAACACCAATAGCCAGCACTGTCAGTCTGATTCTCTTAGCCTGCCTGATAGCTGCCCATAAGCCTCTAAATTGAGGAGCGACCATCTCCCTAAACCTGCTAGACACGTAATGGCAATGACCATCTTCAACAAAAGAATCTAACCATCATCCCTTGACAGTCAATGATGTTATCGTCACTGAATTCCCCCCTTATCAACACTCTGGAAATTACCATTGACCGGAAACTGAACTGGACTCAACATATAGGCATTATGGCTACAAGAGCAGGTCAGAGGTTAGGAATTCTACAGTTACACCATCCAGGACAAAATAGCTCTCTTCATTGGCAGCACATGCACTCCCTCCACCACCAACACCCAGTAGCAGCAGTGTGTACTATCTACAAGATGCACCTACGACAATGCATTGCAGTAGTTCTTCTCAAGGGCAATGAGGGATAAGCAATAAATGCTGGCTTAGCCAGCAACACCCATATCCCATGACTGCAGACAACAAATAGTCCTCTGACTCACGAGGTACAGCAGTGAAACTAACCACCATTTTAAGTCCTTAAATCCAGAGGTCAAGTTTGTGCTGCTGGACACACTTCCTGCAGATGTATTTGTCTGAGCCACAATGTGTGGCCACTGCTTCACACATATTATACATTATATTTATTATAGCCAGATTAGTAGAAACACTTACCAGTACTTACCTATCAGCTTCTTTCCATGTACCAAAATAAGAAGCAACTACAGGATGCAGTTCCTAGTGCATGTATGTCTTGTTGTCAATTCTAACACCCCTACATTCTCACATTGCTTCCAAGCTCCCAGACATGTTCCCCTCTCTGGTTCACACATTGCCTGCTCCAATATGGCGATTCTCACTGCCTGTCATAATGTCCTAACACCATCTACTCCTTTCAAGTTGACACATCCGCTCAATCTTGAAACTCAAGATAACTAGAAAAAGTGAAACATACTGAAAAAGCTCATATACTCTATGAAGAGTTTCCCAAGAACTACAAGGAAAAAAAAATCACTGTTAATAACTGTTGATATTAGACAATGTATGTTAAGCCCCTTAGTGGAAGGGTGAAAAATTTCATATTAAAGGAAAAAGTTAGGCTGAGAAGCTGAAAGAAGGCTTAAATTACAATCTTTTGTAAATGAGCACTGTTATAATTGTTTAAAATCGTATGGAAAAGCTGAAGTAAAATATTTGAGAAAAGGACATCAATTAATAACATAATTAAATCAGAAGGATAATTCAAATAATTAAAGTGAAAAGTCATAGAAGAAGAATTTGTTAAATGTTACCATTTTGAAGTAACAGCAGTTTTTGTTGTGCAACTGAAAGAAATCTTGAAGATGCAAAACCTGCTTGACACCATTTCTTTGGTTCAAAGAGGCATGAATTGCAGGATACAAAGCAGAAAGGGCACAAATTATCCATATTTTGGAAAAGGATACAAAATGCACTCAAAAGAAAGGAAAACTGGCATGAATTAATATCTTTTCCTCCATCTTCGAAAAAACAGAAATACTGAAAGGCTTCATTTTGAAGTGTTTGAACTATCTTTAAATGCCTTTAATTATTTTTTCAGCAGCAATATGAAGATAATTCTGAAGCATTTAGAAATTTTCACAGAAACTAAGGAAAATTTCTGAATGAAAATTAAAATGCAACAAGTTAAAAACCTTCAGTAAAACAACAAATTTCTGATGATAAAACTTTATTTGCAATTTATCTTCAGTATTTAGTAATGTAAAAATATTAACAATCTTCAAAGAAAAGATTGGTGAAGAAGATTTAATATTTACTACAATTGAAGTGATTATATTTTATTTTAGAAACCACTACAAAACCAAATACATCTATGAAAAATATTTTAAAATTCTTCGATGAGTACCAAGTAACTCGGTTAAATAAAAGAACCCACAGTAGTTATAGACAGTAACAATATTACATTTCCAAGCAGAATTAGGATCACTGATACTTAGGACAGGAAATTAAATCAGACTGTATTCATAAGATACATAATTGCTTCAGGACTACAAATGAAGCCCAGAAGAATAAATGTGTACATTTATTTATTCTGTCAATCCTGTAGCAGGCCATAGTTAAAACAACAGAATGTAAGAGGCTAATCCTTTGATAGTGATTGTCAAACATTCTTCCACTACTATCTTTAAAAAAAAAGTCATATAATGGCGAAATCATGATGTAATGGAAGGACACAGTTTCCAGGAGAACCTGTTGACAATTTTATTTTTTCATTCAGTTTTTGGATGTGGGCGTCATTGGCAGGCCAGCATTAATTGCTCATCCCTTGTTGCCCTCTAAGGTGGTGGTGAGTTGCCTTCTTGAACCATTGCAGTCCACCTGCTGTAGTAGACACACAATGCTTTCAGAGAGGGGAATTCTGGAATTTTGATCCAACAACATTGAAGGAAAGGTGTTATATTTCCAAGTCAGGTTTGTGAGTGGCTTGGGGAACTTGCAGCTGGTGGTGTGCCCATGTATCTGCTGCCCTTGTCCTTCTGAATGGAAGTGGTCATGGGCTTAGAAGGTGCTTCGGTGTGGAAACAGGCCTTTTGGCCAAACAAGTCCACACCGACCCTCGGAGCATCCCACCCAGCCCCATTCCCCTATAAACCCACCTAATGTACACATCCCTGAACACTACGGGCAATTCACCTAGCCTGCACATCTTTGGACTGTGGGAGGAAATCAGAGCACCCAGAGGAAACCCATGTAGTCACGGAAAGAATGTGCAAACTCCACACAGACAGTCGCCCAAGGGTGGAATCGAACCCCAGTCCCTGGCACTGTGAGGCAGCTGTGCTAACCACTGAGCCACCATGCCACCCCACGGATCTTTGGTGAATATCTATAATGCATCTTGTATAAAGTACACACTGTTGCTACTGTACATCAGTTATGGAGGGGATGTATTTTTTCAGGTGTGGTGCCAATGAAGCAGGCTGCTTTGTCCAGGATGGTGTCAAGCTTTTGATCAATGATCAACTTAGTCAAATGAACTTATCTTTAGACATTGGCAGAATTTTGTGATTATAGTGATTTATAACCAGAACTAATTGGTGACAGAATTGTCATCAGACTTTTCTTCCAGAGATGTCAAAAAGAGAAGAGGATGTTGCACGACAGTGGGACCAGTGTCACTGTATTATCTGAAATCAAAACTTGGCTGTGGAGAATAAAACTACAAATCTCTGACAGAAATTTGGATGGTGCAAGCAGAAGTCCATTTAAAATCAAACATATGATGAGGGTACTCTTAAAATACAGAGACCAATATCATGTATACCTCAAGGAAAACCAATACTTCTCACTTCAGTGCAGAAAATTTGCATTTAAGATTCTACAACATGCTGGAGCACCTCAACCAGCTTCAACGTAATGTAGCAGCCTCCTTCTTTCCATCTCCTACCAGCAGAGGCTTTATTTTTTTCCCTCATTTGTTTATAATGCTTGTGGTAATGGGTTTCACATTCAAATGACTTCCTCAGTAAATTCTTTTCTCCTGAATTATCTACTGGATTTACTCCCAAGTATCTTATATTTGCACTCTCCAGGTGTTACTCAACCAGTTCTTTTGAATATTTGAGATCTAATGAAGAAATATAGTGAAGAATGACAGTCGGAGCAGTTTGTTTCCAATAGTATGCTGAATGAAGTAACTGTGCAAAACAGAGAAAATCAATTAAAAACTTTTGGTATGTTTCTTTAAATGAGAAAAAGTAAACTTGCAGATGCCCAATGGAAATAATGGACATGTAAGCTGATTATCTAACTTGGACTGGGAAAGTCATACTACTGAAAGCAATAATGTCAATCGTGACAGTGGTACCTTCTATAATCCTGACTGTTGCTGGTTGTTCGAGGCCAAAATTCAGATCCCTGATACCAGGCTAAAGGTTTGGCATTAGTTTCTCTGAAACATCCTGAGATTCATCATCAGAAATCTCTTATGCATACTATAAAAACGCATTAACATCCCAGCCTGCTGCAATTACATTACCAATTGCAATCTTATTGGGCAAAAGTGAGACAAATGTCTGTTCACAAATCTGATACCTATGGTGCCTGAGCTGCTCGGTTTTATAGCTCCTTTTGTGGTTTAACTGTGAACCTTGGCAGGTGTCTGAGAGTCAGTACCACTGGGTATATGCAGTGCGACTCTGGTAATGCTTGTTAATTGAGACATTGTTGCTACACATGGTGCATCTAATAGAGATGCCTTGCATCCAATGTTATGTGTGGCAGTTCTCTGCAGTGGCAAACATACAATATTTCATGCCCCTATGAGTGTGGCTGAGCACTGTGCAGACAAGGGTACATACCATTTGGTGACACTGGAGCCAGGTTCATTTGAGCCACCACTTAGCGACTCACCCTTCTCCATTAAGATGGTGTGCTCCGAAACAATACATCACATCTCTCCCAGATGGCCTACAGGAGAACGTCTAGTAAGGCGTAATTGCAGCCCCATTTTATTTAGTCTCAGACATTTCCAGGGGTAGGCAGGGACAACCAATTGAGGTTGAGTGATGCTCCTGGCCTATAGACACTGAAGTGTTGTCCAGTGCCTTTCTGTTGTATGGTGGAGGAAACTGGTGAGTGTCAGAACTTGCTGCCCATAAGATTCACATTCTGTTCACATGAGAAGAGTATAAAGACAGGAGGAGTATACTTAAGAGGGAAATCGGGGGGGCCAAAAATGGGACATGAGATAGTTTTGGCAAATTGGGTTAAGGAGAATCCAAAGGGATTCTACAAATACATTTAGGACAAAAGGGTAACTAGGGAAAGAATAGGGCCCCTTAAAGATCAGCAACGCTACTTATGTGTGCAACTGCGGGAGATGGGGGAGACACTAGATGAGCATTTTGCATCAGTGTTTACTGAGAAGGACATGGAAGATACAGAACGTGGAGAAATAAATAGCGACATCTTGAAAAATCTCCATATTACATAGGAGGTGGTGCTGGACGTCTTAAAATGCAAAAAGGTGAATAAATCCCTGGGACCTGATCAGGGGTACCTAAGAACTCTGAATGCTGCGGGAAGCTACGGAAGTGATTGTTGGGCCCCTTGCTGAGATATTTGTATCACTGATAGCCACAGGTGAGGTGCCAGAGGACTGGAGGCTGGCTAACACAGTGCCACTGTTTAAGAAAAATGGTAAGAAAAAGCCAGGGAACTATAGACCAGTGAGCCTGACAGTGGTGGTGGGCAAGTTGTTGGAGGGAATCCTGAGGGACAGCATTTACATGTATTTGGAAAGGCAAAGACTGATTAGGGATAGTAAACATGGCTTTGTGTGTGGGAAATCGTGTCTCATGAACTTGATTGAGTTTTTTAAAGTAACAAAGAGGACTGATGAGGGCGGGGCAGTGGATGAGATCTATATGGACGTCAGTACGGCATTCAATAAGGTTCCTTATGGAAGACTGGTTAGCAAGGTTAGATCACACGAAATAGAGGGAGAACCAGCTATTTGGGATACAGAACTAGCTTGAAGACAGAGGCTGGTGGTGGAAGGATGCTTTTCAGACTAGAGACCGGCAGTGTGCCTCAAGGATGAGTGCTGGGTCCATGGCTTTTCTTCATTTATATAAATGATTTGGATGTGAACACAGGAGGTGTGGTTAGTAAGTAAGATGACACTAAAATTGGAGATTTAGTGGACAGTGAAGAAGGTCACCTCAGAGTACAATGGGATTTTGATCAGATGGGCCAATGGACCAAGGATGGAGTTTAATTTAGATAAATGTCAAGTGCCGCATTTTGGAAAAGCAAATCAGGCTAAGATTTATACACTTAAGGGTAAGGTCCTGAGGAGAGTTGCTGAGCAAAGAGACCTTCAAATACAGGCTCATAGTTCCTTGAACGTGGAGTTGCAGGTAGACAGGATAGTGAAGAAGGTATTTGATATGCTTGCCTTTATTGGTCAGTGCATTGAGTATAGGAGTTGGGAGGTCAAGTTGTGGCTGTTCAGGACATTGGTTAGGACACTATTGGAATACTGCACGCAATTCTGGTCTCCCTGCTATAGAAAGGGTGTTGTGAAACTTGAAAGGGTTCAGAAAAGATTTACATGGATGTTGCCAGGGTTGGAGGGTTTGTGCTAAATGGAGAGGATGAATATGCTGGGGCTGATTTCCCTGGAGTGTCAGAATCTGAGGGGTGACCTTATAGAAGTTTATAAAGCCATGAGGGGCATGGATAGGGTAAATAGGCAAGGTATTTTTCTCCAGGGTGGGGGAGTCCAAAACTAGTGGGCATAGGTTTAAGGTGAGAGGGGAAAGATTTAAAAGGGACCTAAGGGGCACCTTTTTCATGCAGAGGACGGTGCATTTACAGAATGAGCTGCCAGAGGAAGTGGTGGAGGCTGGTACAAAAGGCATCTGGATGGGTATATGAGTAGGAAGGGTTTAGAGAGATATGGGCCAAATTCTGGCAAATGGGACTAGATTTATTTAGGATATCTGGTCAGCATGCACAAGTTGGAGCAAAGGGTCTGTTTCTGTGCTGTATATCTCTATGACTGTATGACTCTATGACATGCACATGCAATAAGTTGAAAAGAATGAATCGCACTAACAATGGATACACCCCTTGTAAGAAAGGTGCCTATGTCTTAGTCTCCAAAAAAGAACACGATTCACCTATATATTTTTTTACAGTTTTATTTTGACAGTGGCCTCTTTCACCGCACTTCCTCAAACTTGGTAATTCAACAATAATTAGTTCCAACATGGTGGCAACTTCTTCTTGTAATTTGTTTTATTTATTCCTTACCTTCCTGTCCACCAATACTAAGTATCTTTATCATTGAAGAAACTTGGAGAAATTTTCCTTTGGATTGGATTGTCTCAGCAATGGAACAAAGTGCACATTATAGAAGCAATTGGTCCAAAAATAGGCCAAATGTCCTTTTCTCATGCTGTAATTTTTACATTATTATATCTTCTTTATTATATGCTCAAGTATTTTGTTTACATTAGCTAACAAATATAGAAAGCTTGTCAGAGTACATTAATTCAATCTTTTAATTTCTCTGCAACAATCATTTAATTGGGTGGGATAATATTCTCAAGATTTACACAATAAAAAGGAAGGTATAATTTCTTTCTTATCTTAGGTTAGTCTACAAGAGGATTTTTGTCTGATTTATTTTCTCTCAACAGACAACATATTACTCTGAAAACTGAGAGGGTACATTATGTTTGTTGAATTGAATTCAATCTGTGACTGAGCAGCTGGCATGTTTCCCACTGAACAATGACATCTCCTCTGCTCAGCAGTCCACAATGGTTTTATTGGCCTCTCCAGCAAATCCCAGTTGTTTTCACAAAGTTGAAAGTCCAAAGGAACAAAGGACCCCAGTAACAGCAGAATTGTCCTACAACACCACCTGCTACGGAGAGAATGGAAGCTTTAATAAGTGAGGCATGACCCTGTTTAAATTGTTCGGACTATGGAGGGATTTCAACTCCTGCTGCCTGGTGGAAACCAGACATTACTTAGCAATAGTTTTCTGACACTATTTCATTCCATGAGCGTAATAGGGGCTAAGACATTTACCTCATTTGAGCAGGAGCCTTATGATTGCAGGTTCTTACTGTGTAGGCTGGAGCCCAAAACTGTTTTTGTAGCCTATTAAACAGAAATATTCACCATGGACACTGACCAACTGAATCTGTTGATCAAGAAGCAGAGGTCCTCAAAGGTATGATTTTTGCAGGACTTGCGGGACAAGATTAGTGGGAAGATCTTACAGTATTTGTGCAATGTTACTGTTTGCCTGAGGGGAGGAATTGTCTTTGATCCAGTAGAGCATTGGAAGGCAGGTGATTCAGTTTAGCGGCAGCCTGTCTTATGAATTAAACAGAGCAATGACAGGTCTCTTTTATCAGTCTGACGTGGTCTCTAAGGCAGTGACAGATTTGAGTGAAATTCCTTTGAGTGGGGGAAAGAAACATTCCATCTGCATTTGGTGGTCCATGTCAAACTCTACATTCTCACCTCAATAATACGGCATATTCAGGAACCCCAGAGGAATATCCATTCCTACCTCATTTGCCAAGTTAAAGCTCTCAGAAGCTAAGAGTAGTGACCAAAATTACTGGTGGACCGATGGCTTATGCCCCCAGAATTTAGGGTGGAACTGGAACTTTGCTAAGATGTATAATTTTGAAACTTAAACTTTAACATTGATTTTAGTATTTAATTACTGGTAGCAGGGCCTTGCACAAATTATACCTCAGAATAGTGTGTGTAGATTGATGATAAGCAAGGAGGTGAAAATTTATCAGGGGTGAAAATTTATCAGGGGTAGGTATGAATGTGGAGTTATCAGATCAGCCGCAATCTTACTGAATACTGAAACAGTCTTGAGGGGCTGAATGGTCTACTCCTGCTCATAATTCATACGTTCCTATCCAGATGAATGTCCATCCATACTGTGATAGGCGATGTGACACCAACTAGGGTAGCAACCAAATTAACTATGATCCTGATAGGAACAATGGATTTGTCACCTTGGTCCAGATTTTACAATGGTCATGACAGTCAAACTCTCAGCATTCACCATAATTACCTCATTGAAATTGAATGCAATTTCAGGAGTCTGCATATGCGTAGCATAATGCAAACATCTAGAGGGGTGCACGGTTAATGTTCTTCCCAAAGTACAATCCCTAAACCAATGAATTGATGATCTTTGGAAAAGTTAGAACTTGTTGAATTAGATATAAAGTGAGTTTTTAATTTTTAAAACTCCTTCCATGGGATGTGGTTGTCACTGGCTAGGCCAGTATTTATGCCAATCCCTTATTGTCTTGCAGAAGGTGGTCATGAAAGGCCTTGTTGAACTGTTGGACTCTGTGGGCTGTAGTGCTGTTATGAAGAAAGTTCCAGGACAAGTGGCTGAAGGAATGATAAACTAGCTCTAAGTCAGGATGACGCATGGTTTGGAGGGGAATGTTCAGATAATGGTGTTACCATGTATCTACTGGCCTTGTCCTTCTAAGTGGCAGAGTTTGTGGGTTTGGAATGTGCAGTGGAATGAGCTTCAATGGGTCCCTGCAGTGCACTTTGTAGATGGTACACACTGCTGCCAGTGTACATCAGTGGTGGATGGAGTGCCAACCAAATAAACTACTTTAACCTGGATGATGTCCTGGGTGTTGTTGGAGTTACTTTCATCCAGGCAAGTTGACAATATTTATCGATGACTGTCACTCTCTCACTGAATCAGAAGTAGGACGTACTTTGATGAATACGTAATGTACAGCTCTAAGTCCTGAAGCAATCTGCGTTTGCTTGTATCAAGTCACGGACAGCATTTTTATTTTGGGTGTTAAGTGGCACATATGCCATAGTCATGCCAGGCAATGACCATCTCCAACAAAAGAGAATTTAAACTTTTCCCCTTGATATTCAATAATATTACCATTAATGAATCCCCACCATCACTATCTCAGAGGATATCATTGATGAGAAATTTAAGTAGATCAATTAGACAGAATCGTGTCAGAGGCTGGGATTCTGCATCTAGTAATTAACCTCCCAACTCACGAAAACCAGAACACATCTACCAAGCACAAGTCAGGTGTGTGATGGAATACTCTCCACTTGCCTGAATGAGTGCAGCTCCAACAACACTCAAAACACAACACCAACCAGCACAATCTGCTTGGTCGGCACTCCATCATACTTCAACATTTACTTTCTCCCCAGTGATGCATAGTGAAAACATCTAGAAGATGCACTGCAACAAGTCACTACGGTTGCTTTAATAGTACTTTGCAAACCCGTAACCTCTAATACCTAGAAGAATAGGCAGCACTTACATGGGGGCACAACCAACTGATGTTGCCCTTCAAGGAACACAGCGTCCTAAACTGGAAATAAACTTTGCTGGTTCTTCACTGTCGCTGGAATTCATTTCTCAACACAAAAGGAAAAGTTGATTCCCCATCATCTTCTCAGGGCAATTAAGGATGGAAAGTAAATACTGACCTTGACATCGACCTTCATACCCTATGGATGAATAAACAAAAAATATAGCAATGACCTATATTCATATAGCACCCGTAACATAGTACAATATCTTAAAAGTGTTTCATTGGAACAATTGGACAGATTACACAAAAGGAGATATTAGAATAGGTAGGTCAAAGTAATCAATCATAAGGAGAGTCATAAAGGAGATTACAGAGATAGAGATACAGAGAGGTTTATTTGGGAATTCCAGAACTTAGGGCCTTTGCGGCAGAAAGCAAAATACTGATGGTGAAGCGATAAAATTGGATTGGAAGACTGCAGATATCCAAAATATTGTAGGGCTGGAGATGATAATAATAGGGAGGCATGAGGCCATTAAAGTGGTTGAAAACAAGGATTACAAATTTTCAAACATTGCGTTGCCAGATTGGGACCCAATGGAGATCAGCAAGGTCAAGGTGATGGGTGAGCAGGATTTGATGTAGGTTAGGAAAAGGATGTAATTTAGCAAAAGGCTGGAATGTATTCAAGTCGGAGAGAGGGCCAGATGGAAGGACATCCAGGAAAGCATTGGACAAGGGTATCATCCAGAGAATAACAGAGGTAAGGGTGGAGACGAGAGATATTGTGGAGCTAGAAAGAGGTGATGTTGGTGATGGCGAGGATATGGAATTGGAAACTCAACTCAGGGTCAAATTGAACACCATCATCACAAACTGTCTGGTTCAGCTTCAGGCAGCCATCAGGTGGAAAACAGAGTCAGTAATAAGGGAATGGAGTTTGTGCCAAGAACTGAAGGCAATGGTATCAGTCTTCACAAAGACTAGTGGGTATCTCAATATGGGGTATTAGATGAGCAATGTGACAAAGCGGTGATGGTAGTACATATTGAACTGGGTAATTGTGTGGATAACTTGATTAACCTAGTGACAGGAATATTAGAAATAGGAGCAGGAGTATACCGGATGGCCCACTGAGCCTGCTCTGCTTTTGATATGATAATGGTCCTAACCTTAGTCTCCAATCAGTGGCTCAGTGGTTAGCACTGCTGCCTCACAGGGCCAGGAACCTGGGTTCAGTTCCACCCTCAGGTGACTGTCTGTGTGGAGTTTGCACATTCTTCCCGTGTCTGTGTGGGTTTCCTCCAGGTGCTCCGGCTTCCTCCCACAGTCCAAAGATGTGTAGGTTAGGTGGATTGGTCATGCTAATTTGCCCATAGTGTCTAGAGAGGTGTACGCTCAGCGGATTAGCCATGGAAAATGCAGGGTTACAGGGAATGGGTCTAGGTGAGATGTTTTTTGGATGGTCAGTGTGGATTTGATATGCTGAATGGCCTGCTTCCACACTGTTGGGATTCTATCATTGAACTCCACTTTCCTGCCTGCCCCTTTCTGTAGTTTTTAGTACGCTTATAAAATGAATTTCCTTCTTGTCCACAATTATTTTGCTTTGTATCCCTGAATGTGCATTTAACTAAGTGTTGCCACCTCCTGTGGCTCCTTTTATTTATGTGAAAGCATAGAGCTTGGGCCCACAGTTTGATTATGAATGAATCATCACAGCAAAGCTACTGTTACCTGCACCGCAGACTACTCAAGATCCATCCCAGGGCTTGAGCACAAAAATCAAGGCCATTATTAGAGTTTTGATTTGATTTGATTTGATTTACTGCCGCTGTCACATGTGCAGTGAAAAGCTTCTGCATTTCTGAACCACAAGAAAGTGCTGCACTGTTGGAGGTACAGAAAACCTTTCATTAATCTTCACCTATGGGACCAGGTGTGTGCTGGTTGATCAAATATTCCAAATAATCAAGAGGTCCACCAAATCAATGGGAAAAGTAATAAGTAATAGACATATAATGCATCGGGTATACACATCACTGCTATACTTTATTTACAGCATAAATCATTTAAATAATAATGCAATTTTGCCTTAAATAAAAGTTACAAGTAGAGAGCCTTCTCACTCACACCCTCAACTGACTACTTAGACATTGCAGTCGATTGCAGTAGTTGAGGAGAAATTGAATCAACTGTTGATATTTAATGTGGCCATTCAATCGAACAACAAATATATTTACCTTGAGGTAAATAAATTAAGAAACAATAACAACTGGACAGAAACAAACAGTGAACGTATTGAGAGTGGCATCTTATTGAATGGCAGTTAAAACAAAGTTTGCTGTATTATCTTTGGGCTGAGCCATTAAGCTGAGGGTCTGTTTGCTCCTACAGGTAGATAAAGAGTAGGGGTGTTTTATGCCATTAATTTGTCAATATTCATTTCTCAATCAACCTGACAAAAGCAACTACCTGGTTGCTATTACATTGATGTTTGTAGGAGATTGCTACGCACAAATTGACTGCTTGCGTACACTTCAGAAGTGCTGCATTCATTAACTTAAGAGTGCTTTGCAATATTCTTCAATGGTGAAAAGTGCTACTAAATGCAAGTAAATCAATTTTTTCACTCCAACTCACTCCTAGCCACCCTCCCATGTTCCACTCTTCATAAACTTGTGGTTATTGAAAACTCTGTGGCCTGTGTCCTTAATTGTACCAAGTGCTGTTCAGTCATCGCCTCTATATTAGCTCCCCATCAAGCAATCCCATGATCTTAAAGTTGTCTTCTTTGGTTTCAAATTCTTCCATGGCCTCACCTTTCCCCATTTCTGTAATCTCCTTCAGTTTCACAATCCCTGAAATATCTGCAATTACCTAACTCTGATCTCTTGATTCTCCCGATTTTAGACACTTCACCATTAGTAGGCCATGCCTTCAACTTCCTGGGCTGTAAACTCTAGAATTTCCTTCCCAATCCTCTGTGCCCCTCAGCCTCTCTTTCCTCCTTAAAACGTACCTCTTTGATCCAACTTTTGGTCATCTACCCTACTATCACTTTATGCGACTCAGTGTCAGGTGTGTCTCAGGACATTTTCTTGCATATAAGAGACTTTATAAATACAAATTGTTTTGTTGGCAAGCCTGATCCTTGCCACTCTTCCTACTGGAGGTTACTTCAAGAAATGCATATGCTTACTGTAGTTTGTACATTGTGACTTGCCATAATCATTGACCTTCAATATAGTTACTTTCTGTTTAGAGGTTTCAGAAAGAAATCACTAAAGCCTGCACGCAGAACATGGTGTCAGAAATGTGCAACTGGAATTGTGTGGATTTTGATAACTGTAAGAGAGACAGCTACCGTAAGAGAAACACCAGACAATAATTAGAACTTCAGTTTGTACTGCTGTATGAGTAAATGCGGCTGTGAATTTTTCAGTCCTGTTCCTGTGGGGGTGAAAGGTGACTAGAAACAGAACTGGAACTTCCTCCGGATCCAATGGCAAAATTATGAGACAGTTACAATGATAAACAGAAAACTTGAAAATAATAAGAGCTGCAATGCCCTGATCAGTTTTGGGGATAGAGTCCTCCTGGCTACGTTGCAGCCTAGACCAAACTGAGGAGCATAAAAGCTAGACTAGAGAAGTTTTGAAGGCATTGAAGACCCATTTTGAATCCTCTGCTAATGTCATTTATGACTGAGAGGTGTCTAACATCCGAGGTAAGGAAGAAAGATTTCCAGAAGAGCCAGCAGAAAGATCAAGGTCAGGGAACAGAATGTAAATATTGTGGAACACATCATGTGGAAAAGAAAAGGAAACATGTTTAACATTGAACTCTAACAGCTAGAATCTGAATCACTTTGCACAATATGGAAAAATATAAAGCAAGTCAATGAAGATGGCTGCTGGAGTGACATCAGACAGTGAATCTGATTAATCACACAACACCATAGATCTTAAGACTGTGAGACCACAAGAAATAGGTGCCGATAGAGGCCATTTGGCCCATCAAGTCTGCTCCATCTCAGTAAGATCATGGCTGATCTGATAATCCACAATTCCACTTTCATGCTTTTTCCCCATAACCCTCGATTCCCTTATAGATTAAAAATCTGTTGTCTCAGCCTCAAATATACCTAACAACCCAGCCTCAACCGCCCTCTGCATAAAGGAATCCACAGATCATCACCCTCACAGATAAAAGAATCGTCCTCATTTGTCTTAAACAGGTGACCCCACAAGGGGCAACAACCTTCCTGCATCTACCCTTCAAGTTCTCTAAAAATTGTACATGCTTGCAATAAGTCCCTTCTCATTCTTCTAAACTCCAATGAATACAAACCCAATCTATCCAATTTTTCCATACAAGAAAATTCCTTCTCTGCTCTACCTCCAATGCCTGTACATCTTTCCTTACATAAGAGGAGCAAAACTGTTCACAGTGTTCTAGCTGTGATCTGCTAGTGCCCTGCCTAAGTAAGACCACCCTATTTTTATATTCCATTGCCTTTTTAATAAAGGCCAACATTCCAATTGCCTTCACAATTACCCCTGAACTTTGATGCTGGCTTATTGTGATTCATGCAATAGGACCCCCAAACTTCTTTCTGCAGTTCTTTCTCCATTTAAATAATATTCACCTCTTTCATTGCTCCTGACAAGCTGGTTGGCGCCATCTGGTCTACAGGTAACAAATTGTATGTCACTGTTAGAATCAAGACAGCAGAAGGGAAGCATCAAGTGGACATGAGGTGCCAGATGTACAGCTGTAGTTTATGCAATATCAGTAGATTTGTAGACCTCGTGAGGTGGCCAAAATTGGTGACCCAGAAATGAAGCCATCACAGGTACAGGTAAGGCTCTATGTTGGGATGTAACTCATTCCAAGAAGATCTGCAGTTCCAGACATTGTGATGAATGAAGGTCACCATTAAATCATGTGTGAAGAAGTCAGACACTTTATAAATGACTGGAAATTATGAATGGTGCTGAATTTCCCAATCAAATGGAAAGGCTGAAGCAACAATGGAAATAAAATATGAAATAGATCCAGCTCAGATATGCACCAGGCAATGCTGGAGTGGAGAAGCATCAATACTGAAGGCATGGAAAGCAGTCCAGTCTAGTGATTAATGTCATGCTCCACCCAAACTATTCTATTAATAGCTAAAAAGCAACTGAATTGAGAACTGCGAACAGGAGTTAGGGATAAAAATGAAATGAAAATGAAACTGAAAGCCAAATTTCACTTTCACTTTGTTAAAGCTGCCAAATTATTGCCAGAGCTGTAAGTTGGAGTGCTGGTTAGACTGCAAACATTTAACACCCTCAACAAAAAATTGCCCACTTGGCAATTTAGGACCTGTTTGGTGAAGCTGTTGTCTTGGTCATCTTCTCACTGAACGTGAAAGACCAGATATATTATCACAATTGCAGACATCTATATACAAATGGGAGAAGCTGCTCCTTCATAGCAGATAGCTGATGAGAATGGTATGATGTGACCAACTGCACAAGTAGCAGAATAGACCATCAGTCCCAGGGGTCACCCCTTGCCCAGGAAGGGTAATGGATCAGGAACAACAATAGCAATAACACTTGCCATGGTAACAACATTCCCTGGAGATGAAACGTCACCCCAGGAACCAGCAGACGCCAGATGAGTAGCAATCAACAACTTGCACAAAAAAAAATCGTTAGAAGACCCGAATGCTATAAAGGTTATTTACACAATGCATGTGCAGGACAGACGAAAGTGGAACAGATTAGAATGAACAGTTTTTGACCATGGGTGATGGTTTTCATTAAACCATGTACATTGGGAAAATTATAGTGCATACTTTATTGTTTTTTATTAAAAGAGATGCCTCATGGTAGGCTGCTGTAGAAAATGAAGTCACACAGGATCCATTATGAGTCGGGAAGTTGGATACAAAATTCAGTTGATGATAGAAGATAGACGATAGTGGTGGAGAGGTGTTTTTCTGACTGGAGGTCTGTGACCCAGTGGTACTCTGCAAGAATCTCTGCTAGGATCTCAAATACATATAATTGGATGAAAATGTAGGTGGTCTGATTAGTACATTTGCAGACAACATGAAAATTGGTGGAGTTATGGATGGTGAGGAAGGTTGTCAAAGGATACTGTGAGATATAGATCAGTTGGAAAGTTAGCAGAGAACTGACAGAAGGAGTTTAATTTTTACAAGTGCGAGTTGTTGTATTTTGGGAGGTCAAATGCAAGAGCAAAGTATAGAGTAAATGGCAAGACCCTCAGAAGCAAGTGGACATGGTGGTAAGAAGGCATATGGTATCGATCAGGGCATTGAGTACAAAAGTTGGCAAGTCACGTTGCAGCTGTATAAAACTTTGGTTAGGCCACGTTTGCAAAATTGTGTGCAGTTTGGTCACCACACTATGGGAAGGATGTGGAGACTTTGACAAGGGTGCAAAAGAGGTTTACCAAGATGTTGCCTGGATTAGAGTGTATTAGCTATAAAGAGAGGTGGATAAACTTGGTTGTTTTCACTGGAGCATCATAGGCTGAGGGACAACCTGAAAGAAGTATATAAAATTATGAGGTGCTTGGATAGGGTGGGATAGTTGGAGTCTTTTCCCAGTGGAAATGTCAAACACCAGGGGGCATAAGTTTAAGGGGAGAGGCAGAAAGTTGAAAAGAGATGTCTGAGGAAAGTGGTTTTAATAGAGGATGCTAGTGCCTGGAATATGCCAGGGAAGTGGATACAATAGCAATGTTTAAGAGGCATTTAGACAGACACATGAACAGACAGGGACTACAGGAATATAGACTGTATACAGATTGTAGGGATTAGTTTAGAATAGCATCATCGTCAGTGCAGATGTGGTGGGCCAAAGGGCTAGTCGTGTGCTGTACTGTTCTAAGTTTGGAGAAAGGCATTCACACACTATGACTTGTCACAATCTTAAGCCTCTGATGTTGCTTTCTATTTTGAGGCTTGATAAACCATTAAAACTAATACTTGGAATAGAGACCACTTGGACCAGGATTAAGAGTGGTAAAGCCAGGTAATTAACCACCCCCACCCCCTTTATACACATTTGGTTGAGATGAAAGGCAGCCTGAAGATCTTTGTATAGGTCAGCCACTCATTGCCTCAATGAACTGAGCCATTGAAAGTATTAGCTTCTAATATACGGTCAGTGGCAGAGATCCCCAACTGTATTTCGTAAATAAAGGAGAATAGATCTTATATCTCATCGATCTCCTCCTATGCAAAAAGAGCAGTTTTTCTTTCTAAGAAATGCATGTGGTGGTGTCCCCGTAGAATTTTGCATCCTTGAGTTATTAGAACTGATATCACCCTTTCGTTATTCCTGTTAACACAAAATACGCCAACGTCTACCTCAAGTAATAAGGCGCATTTATAAATTCTGCACGGTGTTAACCGTTGGTCATTACTAAATATTTTATCAGAATTAATATCTTTCACGTAGATGGAGATTATTCTCAAACATGAGTAGAAGATATCTGGATCACGCCTCAGTGCTAAAATTGCTCGGAAATGGCCGTCGAAAGAGGGATTCAGAGAGAATGAAATAGCTCCTGCCACGCCTATCATCTCCACCTCCTCCCCTCCCTGCTGCGCGCTGCTCCATTTAATGTTCTTCAGAAAGTCGATCGAAGATCCCTAACCTTCCTTAGAGCTGGCTGCTCATTCATTCATACGTGTTAGGATTCAGACTTCTTTTACCGTAGCCTTTTGTTCCTCGGCCTCCTGCGTAAATTTCCGTTTTGTTTCATTCCGTCGCTGCCTGCTACTTAACTGAGCTGGTGATTTGTAAGTTTCTGCTGGCTGGGAGCTTTGCTTTCAGTGTACAGGCTCCACCTCCTCTGCTCAGAACCTACAGCTCACAGCAGCTAGAAGGTCTCAGGAGCCCAACCATTGGCTTGTTGCACCTCTGTCATTACCAACCTCCTTTGGACTGAAAGCTCTTCAGTTGTCGTAGCGTCACACTGGCCCCAGCAGCTTGACATCTGTTCCGTGTGAGGGAAAGTCTGAGTGCTGAGCAGAAAGAGGGACACACGCAGAGAACATTATATTTCGCTGTCCAGTAAATGAAACCAAAAACAATCATGACGGACAAG
This sequence comes from Ginglymostoma cirratum, assembly GCA_024137785.1. Lineage (NCBI taxonomy): Eukaryota > Metazoa > Chordata > Chondrichthyes > Orectolobiformes > Ginglymostomatidae > Ginglymostoma > Ginglymostoma cirratum. Next base: position 432,425 of record JAHRHZ010000097.1, on the reverse strand, counting down.
TGAGTAAAGAAGCATTTTGGTTAAAGCTGGAGGTACTGATAGACCTTTAATTCACATTAGGTTTTGGTGCTGGCTTGATATATTATTGTGTTAAGCATATGTCTAATTGAACCGTGGATTGCCTGCTTTTGTTCTGTCAAATAAAGTTTTAGTGAAGCCTAGGTAGAATAAATAGCCAAAATTGTAAAGAATTTATGCATGGAAGCAGGGCACAGTGATAATTCTACTAACCTCAAAGCCAACTGTTTCTGTCTATCGTGGCAATAAAATTAATTTGCTACTCTTTTCTGACATGACTTGTACTCCTGTTCTGGCAATGTTTATCTTTTGTTTTATTTTTACTGTTGACACTTATCACAGATTTGCTAGATAAGTTCGCTATTTTAGCAACAAAAACCAAGGTGCTGGAAAAGCTCAGCAGGTCTGGCAGCACCTGTGAAGAAAAAAACAGAGTTAACATTTTGGGTCCAGTGACCCTTCCTCAAAACTGGTTTTTATTTGCTACTTTAGCATATCTGGCTTATTTATAAACACAAATCAATAGAAATTTTAAATAATGTATGTTCACACTTTAGCCAATTCTAATTGTTAGCTATTAAAACTTTTCTTTCAAGCGATGTAGATGCCGAAAGGATGTTTGTCCTGGGATCATCCAGAACTGGGGCGAGTCATCATTGAGATAAGGTGTCTGCTATGTGGAACTGAGATGAGGCAACATTTTTTCACTCAGAGGGTATTGGATGTCTGGGATTTTTTTCTACTCAGAAGGTTGTGGATGATCAGATGAAGAGGGATCTTAGTGAATGGTAGGGGAAGGCACAATGGGCTGTATGGCCTGTTCCATCTCCTATTCCTTACAATCTTATATGGGTGTAGACACACAAGTATTCATGAATTGGGAACATACTGGAGATACGCTCTGTCACCCACCGTAACTGGACCCAGCTGGAAAGTATTTCACAAAGTTTATTAAGCACCTAATGATCTGTGTGGTTTTTGCTTGACACAATAGTCCGATATAGTGATGTAATCTGTACACATTCACCTCTCAGCTTTTCCTATTGTCACTGAGAAGTGATTGTTACTGGAATGATTTCAGGCTGCCTGTAGAGGAATGCAAATGGTCAAATCCCAAATCATATACATGTGTAGGGTGGGGAAGTTGTACAATATTTTAAGGTTGAACTTGAAACTGGCACAGTCTGTTTGAAAACAAAAGATGCAGAATTTGCTTTTCTAACAACCTGTTATATATGTAAATGTTCAAATCAGTTTGTTTTAAAGCATGATCATTTTATAATGTGCATGTGAAGTAACTGATCAATGGTTGTGAGCTTGGGATATCAGGACTGTATTTTTAATGTGTACAGTCAGACAAGGGTTGAACATGATTTGTACAGAGGTTTGAATAATTAAAGGTTCTGAAAGGTAATTTATTGATCAAAATGCAAATCTATATGGGGAAGGCTTCAAAGAGAGGATGGCTTGGATACACAGTCCCAGGAGGGGAACGAAAGGGCATTGAAAGGTAATACTCCCGAGATGATTAAAGACTCAGAGCTTAAACTATGACAGAGAGAAGGAGGCTTAGGGTAATTGAAATGCCTGTAACACAACAGAAAACCCCAATGTATATAAAAATTACAGATGAGGTCTATAAAAGGGTATAAGAGGGAAAAGAAAGAGCATGAGAATAGATTAGCAGCTAACATAAAAAGGGAATTTAAATGTCTTAGCTTGTTCTTTAATTGTTTATATGTTTGTAAAAGGGAGAGTTGGGCTGATTAGGACCAAAAGGACCACATTGTATAGGTAGAAGACATGGCTGAGGTACTAAACTAACATGTTTTCTACCTGTCTTCACAAGAGAAAAGGGTTCTACCAATGTAATGGTAAAGGAGGATGCAAAAACGATATTAGATAGGATATGTATTAAAACATGACGTACTTAAAAGACTGGCAGTCCACAAAGTAGAAAATTCACCCATTCTGCATGGGATCATTTAGATTGAGGAAATCAAGGGTAGAAACTGCTGCGGCCACAGTCCTCCTCAGATACAGGGCTTGTGCCAGAGGACTGGAATGCTGTCCAGGTTACACCATTATTCAAGAACAGGGAGACGGATAAATCTAGTGTAATTACAGGCCAGTCAGCTTAAGATGAAGAAGCTTTTAGAGGAAGTATTCCAACTCAAAATTAATTAGCATTTGGAAAAGTCTGATCTAATAATTATAAAGTTGGCAATGTTTTTATGGACTTTCAAAAGGCATTTAACAAAGCATCATATAATAGGCATCTTGGCGGAATTAAAGTTCACAAGACTAAAGGGATAGTGGGAGTGTGGATGTAATGTTGGTTAAAAGATAGAACATAGAGTACTAGCAACTGAAGGGAAATATACAAGGGTTCCCAAGTACTCAGACCTCCAGTTTTTTAATGTATAAATTAATGATCTGGGCTTCAGTATACAGTGCATAATATAAGTTTACAGATGACTCAAATGATAGAAATAGAAATCTAGAGGAGAGTAGAAAGACATCAGGATGACATAGCCAGATTGATGAAATTGGCAGACACAGGGTATAATAAAATGTAATGTGAAGTGGTCCATTTTGGAAGGCAGTTTAAAGAGCAACAATAAAAAAGAAATGATATAATTTTAAGGGAGATGCAAGAACAGAGACATCTGGGGTTTATGTACACAAGCCTTTGAAGGTGTCAGGAATAAAAACAATACTCATTCCTGAGCTTTAATAATAAACAAATAGAATACAAAAGCAAGAAAAGTACGTTAAATCTTTATCAAACACTGTTAAAGCCTCAAGCTGGAGTATTGTGTACAACACTTGGCACCACATTTTAGGGAGGATGTTAAGGTCATGAGATGATTCTCCTGAATGATACCAGAAATGAGGGATTTCAGGTATGGGGATAGACTGCAAGGAAATTCTGAGTGATCTCCTCAGAGAAGGTTAAGAGAAATTTTAATGAGGTTTTTCAAAATCAGGAATGCTTTTGTTGAGGCAAATGAGGAGAAATTTTTACCAGTGTTGGCAACCAGAAGACACAGATTTAGGTGGCTGGCAAAAAGAATCAGAGGTGAGCCAAGGAAGCACTGTTTTATATTGGTTTTGCAGTAACAAATGCAGTGCTTGGAAGACATTTGGAAGCAGATTCAGTATTAATATTTAAAAGGGGCTTGGACAAAGAATTTGAAGCAAAAGAACAGTTACAGGGCTGTGGGGATAGGTCAAGAGTGTAGGATTAATTGGATATCTTTGCCAAAGAGCCAGCTCCAGTATCATGGATCAAACAGCCTCTTTTCATGCTGTTTTTAATTGTATGATTCTATGAAATTTGAACAGTGACTTAAATGAGAACAGTATCATGGGTGGAATTTTTGCAACCCCTGAACAATGTAGAAAGTTAAGAAAATAGGGTGATGTCAGCAGTAATGAGAATCATAGAGTCTTAGAGTTATACAGCCTGGAAACAGACCCTTCAGTCCAACTCTTCCATGCCGACCAGATATCCTAAACTGACCTAGTGCCATTTGCCAGCATTTGGCCCATATCCCTCTAACCCTTCTAAACTCTTCTTATTCGAGTACCCATCCAGATGCCTTTTAAATGTTGCAATTGTACCAGCCTCCATCACTTTCTCTGGCAGCTCATTCCATACACGTACAACCTTCTGCTGAAAAAGTTGCCCTTTAGGTCCCTTTTAAATCTTTCACCTCTCACCTTTAAACCTATGCCCTCTAGTTTGGACTCCCCTACCCTGGGAAAAGACCTTAACTATTCACCCTATCCATGCTCCCCCATGACTTTATAAACATCTATAAGGTCACCCCTCAGCCTCTGACGCTCCCGGGAAAATAGCTCCAGCCTATTCAGCCTCACCTTACAGCTCAAACCCTCCAGCCCCAGCAACATTCTTGTAAATCTTTTGTGAACCCTCTCAATTTTAACAACATCCTTCCTATAGATGGATGACCAGAAATTCCTGGTGTCGAAAGCAAAATGTATGATTCTCCAACCAAGTGTTGCATAGTGAGATGAGAATTTCGCTAGTGAACAGCCAGAGGCCTATTGATTTGCATCTATTTGCATTCATTAGCATCTCTTCATTACCTAGTTATTTCCCATTCTCCCAGCAGCTGGAGAGAAACTAGATCATTCCTGACAGGAAAGTCAGAATAGATACCTGTTCACTGCAGCTCAGCACGTGCTCCTCGGGACCTCCATCTTGGTCAGTAGTCACTAACATTGCAGGACACGGTCCATGGGCAGTGACTGCCCTCACCCTCCCCCAGCCAGGGAGGTGGACATTAGACATGCACCAGCTTCACTGCATTTGCATGGCACATCTCTGAGCCGCTTATGTTCGCCATTTCAATGTTGTCCTTTGGAGCACACTGATACGTCTCTTTGTAGTATTGCTGCAAGGACACTTGGTGGGCAGCGACAGGCACCTGGCTCCAGGGCTCCTCCCTTGAATCCTTAGCACTCACTCACTTTACACCAACCTGAATACTGACAGCATCTCTTGCTGTTTTACCTCCTTTAGGGCAGAGTTTAAAGGCTTACAGTCCTGGTGTATTGCTCTGCTGTTTAGTGTGGACACGCAAGCAGCTTGTCGCCAATGATTAGTAAATTTGGTGCACCATTCTATATCAATCTCACCCCTTTATCATGTACCAGCAGCTTATGTGGCAAACACACTGCATGTGCAGCAACCAAATGGCCGTGTCTCAAAGTCTTAATGGAAGTAGTCCTCAGTCAGGCCAAGGAAAGCAGCCTTCAGTCAGCAGATTCTGGCACAGTAAGTCAGCACATCAAGGGCTATTAGTCTAGGAACTTGGGCAATTTGGGATGGTCAGGGTCATACAGTCCATACCTCTACAGTCTAGAGAGTGTGTCATGGTCAGTCGTGTAGATCCTGTGTAATCAGTCTGGGGATTTTATCGAGTTATTCCTTGTTAGCACTGCTAGTGTTTTTCCCGAGAGTGTATCTTTCTTATCCTTAGGAGAATGTTAAGCGGCTCTTATCGAAACGTATAAGATCTTGAGGAGATCTGATACAGTGGACGCTGAAAAGATAGGCAAAATGTTTTCCCATCCCTGGAGGCGAAAAAGGGAAATATTTGAGTGAATTTTCCCTGGCTATTCACCCTCTTCTTACTGGTTAAGCTGCAAGTGAGAACTTTCTCCACTTACCACCATTTAAGGGCCACTACTCACAACTCAGTATTCAGAGACAATTTGAGGTATTAATGGAAGCCAAGGAGTTGGTCTGAGAAAGCCATGCCCAGTCTCTTGCTCCTGACCTACTCTTACCTTCGCAACCCACACCTTACTCCGAGAGGATAAAAGCCATCTTCCTGTCACTTCTGAATCCCTGAGCTGACAGTCTTTAGGATCTAGAAACTGCTGCCCCACTAAGAAATTTGCTTAAACTTGCCTATTAGCTGATACGTTGAGTTATCTGGATGGGCGGTGGGGGAGGCATATTAGTTGACATCCACATGCCTGCCCTCGCACTTAGTCACAAAAAGAGAAGATTGTGCCTGATAATTTCCCGATTGGAGACATTAAACCTTAGGTGCACAGTTTAAAACAGAGGATCCCCGTTTAAGTCAGCGATAGAGGAAAATCTTTTTTTTTGAGGGTCCTGAGTCTGTGGAACTATCTAGCCCAGTGATCAGTGGAGTTTGTATGTTTATATACACAGCCTTGCAAATAGATTTAATTAAATTCAATTCATTGAGTCAATGGAAGATTGCAGTGGATAGGACAACTGTTTTGCTTTCATCTAAATCCAATCAAACAATTACATCTTTACATCTTCTGTGATTTGGCATGCCAAATTACAGCACTTGGGTAGCGTCAAGTTCATGGATATCATTCCATTCCAGATGACATTCCCTGAATATTGCCTAAGGCTGCGATGTAACATTTCAACAACTACACTGTGCAATGCATGAGCAACAAAAAACTGACTATACCATGCTTATAAAATATACAATTATTGAACTAGCAATTAAATAACAGCAATGAACAATGTTCACTTGTTTAAACTGTGTGTGTACACACTGCTTTGAAATTATCTTTTGGCTTGATTATTTGATTTGCTGGAATCCCATCTCCACATGATAAACACAACAAACTGGTGATACCTGACAAACATCACCATTATGGGGTTTTGTGAAGTCTTTTGTTGCAACCTTCTGAGCAGTGTTAGCACCTTTTCTCTAGTTTGATTTTGACCATCACATTCTGTGCTACTGCACATTTCTAGATCCTCGTAGAGGTGGATACAATTACAACATTTAAAAGATGTTTAGACAGGTACATGAATAGGAAAGGGTTGGAGGAATATGGGCCAAACACAAGCAAATGCGACTAGTTTTAGTTTGGGAAACCTGGTCGGCATGGACGAATTAGGCCAAAGGGCCTATTTCCGAGCTGACTCTATAACTCTCATTCTGTCTCCTCCTCCTTTGTCAAATTTGGTTCTGATTGAATGGTGACTGTTTCAGTGAATAGTTGACAACCAATACAGCACAAAATTCATGACTTGGTGTGAGGCTGAACTGGTGTATTTTCTTCGCAGAGGAGCTGGAATTTGGAACATTTTCTGAATTCATCTTGCCTCTTTGCCCACAACCATGAATCCTGATGAGGTTGGAGGAAGTGCTGGTGTGTTGGCCCCACTCTTCCTGAATCCCTGGATTCAGGAATACAACCCAGGTGACCTCTCTTTGGCTCTAAGCAGATTCCTTAGAGCAGCCATGGATTCATTTTATGAGCAAAAGCCTTAAAAATGTAAAAGGGCATAGGAACCAATTGCAAAGGATTCTCTCTGGTTGTTTCACTTATATTTCCAATCCATAAGCAATCTTGGACATTCCCATATTAGAGGGCATAGATTTAAGGTGAGAGGGGAAAGAATTAAAAAGGACTTGGCAAGTTACTTTTCACACAGAGGGTGGTGCATGTATGGAATCAGCTGGCAGAGGAACTGGTGGTGGCCAGTACAATTGCAACATTTAAAAAGCATCTAAATGGTAAATGAATAAGAAGGGTGTAGAGGGATATGAGCTAAATGCTAGTAAATGGGATTAGGTCAGATTGGGATGTCTGGTTGGCGCAGATGAGTCGGACTGAAGGGTCTGTTTCCATGCTGTATGATTCTATGACTGTGACTCCAATGGAGTGGGAGGGCTGTGCTTGAATTTTTCATTAGCAACATGAAATGGTAATCAAACTGTGACTACACATGCAGCAACCACCCATTCCAAATTTAAAGTGATCCATCACCAAGATGAGGGTTAGGCCGAACAGTTTTGGGATTGCAGTTCCTACCCTGTCAGACCTCTGGTGGTTTGGTGAGAATGCAGCAGTTTTGGAATACAGACATTTCCATTTTTGATTTCAAAACAGGCCTGGGGTAACTAACAATGTCCCACAATAATTTGTCAGTGAATGAGTAACTAAGACACATACAGTAAAAGGGTAATACACATTTGCCTGAATCCTTCCCAAATCTAAACAAAAGGAAGACTACAGGTGACAATTTTGTTTCCTTTTGATTATGATGTAGAAGAAATCTATTTGTAGTTTTCTTGGAGAAATCCATTGCTTTATTGTTACAGCTGCAATTAATATCTAGATGAATAATGGGACTGGTCAAACACACATTCGTCGGTCCTACAACTCCATGCTATCTGGTGACTCAAAAGTAAGATTGCGAGTGGCAACAGGTAGGGAGAAACCGGAAAAGGATCAAGTTTTTTCCAGTTTTTTTTTCAAAAGGAGCAGATACAAGGTTGGGAAAGGGCATTTTGACACACTATGTGGTTCAGGTCTGGAATGCATCTGTCTAGAATTTTGGTGGAGGCTGATTCAGTTGAGACAGTCCTGAAGAAGGGTAATACCCGAAACATTGACTGCTCTTTTCCTCCAGATGCTGCCTGGCCTGCTGTGTTCTTCCAGCCTCCTGTTTGTCTACCTAGGTTGCAGACTTGCTGGCTGAGCCAGTGTGTTTGATTGCAGACATTTCACCACCCTGCTAGGTAACATTGTCAGTGTGCTGCTGGTGAAGCATTGGTGTTCTGTCCCACTTGTTATTTATATGCCTCGGTTTGCTGGGGTGGTTGGCATCACTTCAGTTGTTTCTCAGTGGTTTGTATATTGGGTCCACTTCAATGTTTTGGTTGACAGAGTTCCGGTTGGAATGTCAGGCCTCCAGGAATTCCCTGGCATGTCTCTGTTTAGCTTGTGCTATTATGAATGTGTTGTCCCAGTCGAATTTGTGTCCTTTGTTGTCCATGTCTGTTGAGACTGTGAGAATTAGTCGTGGCAAAAACTTTAAGCATTAGCTAGCTGATTATTTAATTGAGCTTTAATCATTTAAAACTGGTACAGATCCAAGGTGGTGATGTTCGGGGATCAGTTGGGCTGGTGAGGCGGGGAGAAGGTTAGCAAGTGATACTTAATTCAGCAGTTCACATAGTGCAGAGCTACAGGCCAGTCATAAAATTCAGCTCATCGAATCTGCACCAGTCTTCTGAAAAGCAGTCCCCCACCCTATCCCTGTAATCCCACATTAAACCTGGATAATCCACTTAATGCGCACATCCCTGAACTCTATGGGGCAACTTTTTTAAAACATGATCAATCCACCATACCTACATCTCTTTGGTCTGTGAGATGAAACCGAGCACCCGGAGGAAGCCGCAGACACTAGGAGAATGTGCAAACTCCACACAGACAGTCACCTAAGACTCGAATCGAACCCCAGGTCCTTGGCAGTGAGGCAGAAGGGCTAACCCTAGTGTGCAACTGTCATTCAGCTATGACAAGACCCAACATATGATTGGTACTCCCACTGCCTTGTGAAAGCAGACAATGTAATCAAAGACCCCTCCAACCCCAGTTATACTCTCTTCCATCAGGCAGAAGATACAAAAGTTGATCTTTCTCTATAACTTTAACATTATATTCTGCATTCTGTTCTATAGCCCTAATGTACTCACGTAAGATATGACGTGTCTGGACAGCACTCAAAACAATATTTTTCACTGTATCTTGGTATATATGACAATAATAAATCAAGTCAAATCAAAGGTCATGCACAAAGGCTTGAGCTGTTGTTTGTATCTGACTGGTCACTCGGAGACGAACAAATAGTTATTTCCTCTTGCGATGTGTGTGCCAAATTCTCAAATCCTCTGCTGGACGCTGCAGTGATACAGACGTATAGTGTTACGTATTCTGCTACATTTGTCCTTCATTCCGGTACCTGGCCCATGTCTGTGCTGCTTTCTGTGCCAGCAAAAGCTGAAAGTAGGACATTTGTCTTTGTGAGTCACTACGTTATAGCACAACTTTCAAAAGTTTGCCATTGACTTCAAAACGTTAATCCAATCTGTTTGAATTGAGCGGCTCACGCCCTCTGCTGTAACTGGGTGTGTTACAGAATCACAATAGAAAAGAGGTTAATATCTGAAAATAGGAAAAGCTGTCCTGTTTATGGAGATTTGTTTGTCCAGTGTCTCAGCTAGATACAGCTAGAAATGTGGTGTACACCACTATATAAAGAATATTCGGCTCTTAAATCAAAACTATGCAAATCCTATATACTTTGTTATTATCTTGGGGTGCTTTATAGAGGGGTGTACAACAGAAAGATAGTGATTTTAAGAAGCAAAGAATGGTCAAAAGGAAGGCTTTAGGTAGTCAAGTGAGTGTGCCACCCTCATGATAACCATATGCAGCAAAAATTTACTTTAGTGTTTAACTAGTTATGTGCTAATTTACATAACCCCTATTATGCTACTGAAACTCCTTCTGTACCTTTTAACATCTACATGAGTATCACAATTTGATTGTCAATGATGCTATTACAATTGAACCCTTGCAGTGATATCCTTCAACAGCTATGTTGCTTGAATGTCAACATCACAAAGCTTCTAATGGATGCCTTACCATCTATGATGCAAATAACTTCAGCAAAGCACTTTTTAAAAAATATGTTCATTGTATTTTCCACTGCTATTGACACTAAGATTGAAATATTTTGGAAAACATTGACTGTAATAGATAGTATTAGGTTTCTTTACCTTTCTCCCTGTCTCATTTTCATTGACATATTGTTGAGGGGACTGGAAATAACTGTCTGCGAAGCATGGAACAACAGTTTTGTAGTGAGCAGGAAGAGACACACACGACACACTATTATTCATGCAAGGTTCTCAGAAACCACAAGAAGCTTACGGTGCAGGGTGGGGCGCTCAGAAGGCACATTTAAACCATTTGTTGATAGTCCAGTCTGTCAAATTTTACTACAAGGTTCCAAAATAAAAACCAAAAGAGCTCCAGATGTTATAAATCCGAAACAAAAACAGAAATTGATGGAAAAGCTCAGCAGGTCTGGCAGCGTCTGCGGAGAGAAATCAGAGTTAATGTTTGGGTCAAGTGATCCTTCCTCAGAACAGTTCTTCAAAACTTCGATTTTCTCCCACCTGGAGGTCCAAAGGTTGTACTGAGCAAATTACTACATGTGACTTTACTTAGGAGACACAGCACTGTCATGGCCAATGCTCGTGCTGATTGTTCAGGATCAAGATCAATGCTGGCTGCCAGAGCCTATTCTGAATAAGCTTATGTGTTTCCCACTGAGTGGATCCAGTTCTTCTGCTTTTCCCCACTGCACTTTGTTTCAATATTCCTTTTGGTCTGTTATACCCACCTGTCTTCATTAGCTTCTAGGCCTCCCCCATGCACATAACAACAATAAATGCAAACCTGGTAGGAAAGTTTGTTTAGGTGGAGATATAGAATACATGTCTGATTGGTTGCTGCTGACTTGTATTGGGCATATTCTGCTGAGAAATTTGGAATTTTCAATAACCTAACCCGAAGTCACTTAAAGGACTGTTGGAAGCTGTCACCAAAATGAATTTTCTGAAGAAGGGTCTAGGCCCGAAACATCAGCCTTCCTGCTCCTCTGATGCTGCTTGGCCTGCTGTGTTCATCCAGCTCCACACCTTGTTATCTCTTAACCAAAATGAATGTTTTCTTTTAACCATACCTTTCACATGCTGTGTCATTTTCAGTCTTGGTTGAGGCCTTTTGTTAATGAGGCAGCCTATTGGCCTAAAGTGCTTCTCTTAAAACCAGTAAGCCAGCTCTGCATACTTGCTTGGGTTCTGCAACTTTCTGGAAATGGACTGACAAGGTGTGGGACTCCGATTTGGTCAGGTTCCAGGCCTCTAATGTCACTCCCAGTGCTCCACAGAACAGACCTAAGGAATTTCTGGCCTAATAGGTGATCATGAGTCATGATGTGATGGTCTGAGCATAAATGGTATATAACAATATTTGCAGGGACTTTGGGGTATCCAATAAATGTGTCTGATTACAATTATTTGTAAAGAATAGACAATCACAGGTTACGTGCATGTTGTTTCCCAAAATGTGCCTCTTGCAAATGCCATTATTCGCTATGTTAATGGATTGCAAATTCAACCTGGAAAAGGAACAGAACATACAAACACACAAATAAATTAGGGATAAACTAGTATCTTGTTTTAGTGAGGAGCTACAGAGGGTAGGTCTCCCTGATCGAACTCTGCACCTTATTGAGGAAACGGTGTCCCAAGTAGAAATTGCTAAGCCATATAATGTATTGTGTCCAGATGCACAGAATGCCTTCATTAAAGTCTTTCGTGAAAAGCTGAAGGAGAGGAAGTAGCAGGTATTAGTTTAGGGGCTAACAACAGGCTTGGCAGATGTCCTGATTGCCCCAAGGATCAGAGCTACTGCATCAGTATATGTGGTTTGAAGGGGTATGGATTGTAAATTCGCCATTTTTCAGGTACTCGTTTTGGAACCATGTTCCAATTTAGACCAAAGATGAAAGTCAATAATGTTCAAATTAGCAAAAGGCATTGTTTGGAACTAATGTCCCAAGTGTGATTAATTTCTGGACTGGTCCTTTTGGCAGGGTAGAGAAGCACTAGCATAATTGAAGAAGCTCCAATAAGTATGATTAGGGCAACTAGATTTCTAGAAATCCAGATGGGCCAAATAGATTCCTTCAGTTACTATTGTTGTAATGAATGAGGAAAGTAAAATATAAACAAAACTCCCAACAACAAGGAAGGAAATGGGAAAAAAAATTTACAGAAAATAAAAATAGGAAAATAGAATCAATTACAAACAGAAGTAACATCTCCAGGGTTATGATAAGGAAGAATATTTAAAATCCACATATCAAATATGTGTATCAAGTTAGTTTTTGCTGCTGCAATTAAAGTTTACAAAAATATGCATATTGGGAAGTAAGTAAATTAATTAATTAATACTGGATGTTTCAATGTCTGTGCTATTCGAAATATACTGTGATTCAAAGTGATGGAAAATTTTATGGGAGGCATTTGGAAATTAATTGTAAGCTATATATTTAGGAATCCAGCCAAACTAATTTCATTTGTGTTGGCAGACTGAACATATTGAGTTGTAGCTAGACATTTCATAGTTAATCTTATCAATAAATAAGTGCTGAGCAAAAATTCCAAACTTCATTCCTAAAGTCAAATTAATTGATACTACCTCAAAAATCAGCAGCAAACAAAAACCGAGATGTCAGTTCTGAGGTTCTCAAAAGTAAATAGCATTCATATTTGTTTACTTGCACTGAGGAGTCTGCACTGTAGTTAGAACATATAACAGGGGCTGACTAGATTTGTTTCCAATACAGTATTTGAGTGGATAGATGCTTACATCAAAATCAATCACAGTTGAATATAAATCATGCTGTAGCTTTTAAATCACACATTCTCACTGGAGAACTAGTTTAAAGATAGAGGAAACCAGTCCAGATAACTAAGATCAATTGTTTCATAAAATGTCTGTAAAATTACATGGGTAAATATTTTTTCTTCCATCTTATTTTTTATACTTAGAATTCCATTTAAGTACTCAGTGCTAAGTGAAGGAGAATAAACATGAGGTATAACAATCTCCATGTAGTTTAGAATTAATTTATCGATTTTACAGCAATGCATAAGATAAATGGAACCATTGGTTAATGCATTTAACTATTGAATGTAAGAAATTGTAACACGAAACTTTTCAGCTGCTGTGAGGGACTAACTGCTGAGATCTGATGCCAGCCATTACCCCACAGGGCCATAATCATTTTTGAGGCCACATCAGCTGCAGAAGGGCTTGATGCTGCTGTCAAACCTGCAGATTTACTTCTCTCCGGAAACATCTTAAGGTGTAAGGTATAGATGACTTTAACAGCCAACCTGCATCGTCATGTGTATCAAATCAAATTGCACAGTATCACATTACATTGTCTTGCATTACTGGGTGACAGACGTATGGGTCTTTTGTACAGAGTCACATGGCATTGAAACAGACCCTACAGTCTAACTAGTCCATGCCGACAATGTTCCCGAACTAACCTAGTCCCACTTGCCTGCACTTGGCCCATGTTCCTCCAAAGCTTTCCTACTCATGTACTTATACTAATGTCTTTTAAATGTTGTAACTGTACCTGCATCCACCACTTCCTCTGGAAGTTCATACCACACAGAAACCACTCTCTGTGTAAAAAGATTGTCCCTTATGTCCTTTTTAAAACATTCTTCTCTTGCCTTAAAAATATGTCCCCAACTTTTGAACTCCCACACCCTGGGGAAAAGACCCTTGGTATTCATCTTATATGTGCCCTTCACGATTTTATAAACATCTATAAGGTCGCTCCTCAACCTTCGGTGAAAAAAGTTCCAACCTATCCACCAAATCTTTATAACTCATACCCTCCATTCCCAGGAAATTCCTGGTAAATATTTTCTGAACCTGACCGTATAGTTGTTTGTGAGGTGAATATCTCTTTTAATATGGCTTCAGCCCGCACTGGAGATATTCAAAGGGCCAAGACTTGAAAAAATGTCACTTACGTGTCTCCTGGATCTGTTTGATTTACCTTCTAGTTGTATTCTGGAATGTTTTGAAAAACCATTCACTGTTGCAGTGCCCCCAATTTAAAATGGCCCAGTGCAGGACCTGGACCATTGATCTCACTTCTTTGTGGCTGGGATGTTCTGCATTCACCAGATAACACTCCATAATCCTCCTTCATAAGCTCCTAATCTGAATTCTTAATGACTATTTGATTTTAATTGTTACATGGAAAAATGATCAGCGGAGATATAAACTTAGATGAATCCCTGTCTTCAGTGCTCCAAGGGCAAAGCTTACCATCTATGAAAGGCAGGCCAAGCAGCATCAGAGGAGCAGGAAAGCTGACGATTCGGGCCTAGACCCTTCTTCAGAAAGGTCTGGGCCTGAAACGTCAGCTTTCCTGCTCCTCTGATGCTGCTTGGCCTGCTGTGTTCATCCAGCTCTACACCTTGTTATCTCAGATTCTCCAGCATCTGCAATTCCTACTATCTCTTGCCATCTATGAAGTTTGTTTCATCGTAGATTGCAACAACCACAAGCCAAATTTGAGAATGGTGAGTTGGGAACACGGATACTGAGAGTCACCAAAATATTTTAATTATTTGGCCATAACTATTCATGAACTGTAATTTGTTTTACTACAGCAAGTCTTCTTCAGTAGACCAAGAGCTTAAAATTGTCTATTTGTACTATATCAACTACAAAATCCTGTACACAAATTAAAATCTGAATTGCCTCTATTTTTAATGAACATGGATTCAAGACAATATAGCTTTGATTTGAAGTTTTTACTAAATATTATTGAAAATCAGATTTAAAGAACTTTTCAAATGATACTACAACTGAACATATTTGGCTTCATTAACTACTTTTATCAAGATTAATGGTACTGAATATGTAATGGTTTTCTCTTTCCGCACACTTGGCTAAATTTTTGACCACGATCAGGAAGTTGAAGGAAAATAACAGGAAGGAAAATTGGGGGAATTCCACTGGATTCCTGATTAGAGAACCTTAATCACAAGTTTCCTTAGCCTCGCTCCAGGATGCAAATAATGATGGAGAATGGACAGAGGGAACCTTGGTGATTAACATTTCTGTTGCTGTGCTGCCAACCCCAAACATGACCTGAAGAGGAGAGGTGGTACCGACTGCAGTGACAACCAGAGGCTGCTGAAGGCCTGTTGGTAGAAGGGGGTGTGCTAATGGACCCTTTATCTCTCTGCCCCATCACTTAATTAATTCAAACATCAGCTTTTCATTAGCAATCTGGGAGTGTCACCTTTTACTTATGAGTCTCAACAACTGAAACCTAATCAAGACAAGAAGACTCATAAAATTTGCTGGTCTTCTCAAGTAGAACATGAAAACGTTCAGTGAGTATATTGTGTGGCAAGAGACTGCCTGGAGTGTTTTGCCTCGTGAGATCTTAAATTCGTACTCACCATTGTTGATTCCTTCATCTTGGCATTTTTTAATCACGCAGGCAGCATATTTGTTTATGTACAGTGTAAGTCCCAGGTATCTAACAACATTCTGCTGGAGCTAATGACAGAGTAGTGCCAAGATAGTATGTGTGAATTGTATGTACTTTTTTTTTGTACAAGAGTTGAACTTTATTAAGTTGTGGACTCAGCAGTAACTTTTTTGACACTATTTTGCACAGCTTGTTGCCAATTACATAACTTGTCTCATCATTGATTTGATCCAGTAACTTATCAGAGCAGTAAATTTGGATAATTTCTATTAACATCTGCAGTAAGGTTTAAAGAAAAGCAATAGATTGGATATGCTTCACTTACAGCTCAGTGGTAAAAGTACAGGCTAAGTGCAAAAACAGCCAAAGACGCTTTGATGCCTAACAGCTTGAAAATTTGTCCCCATATCCTAGGGTGTGAATTCATCATTAATATTACAGCAGTTCATTATCACTAAATACATGATGTGCTTCAGTGTTGGTTTAAAACTAATTAGAAGTTCACATCACTCAGGTGGGCATGGATTGTAAGTTTCTGTAGCAACTGTACGGAATTGCAGTGTGTGAGAAATGGCCCCTTCTATATCCTCCTGTTATTAAATTCAGGATTCTCACAAAAAGCTTGGGGATTAAAATCACTTCTTAAACTGATTGTTCAAATGAAGGTGTTAGTACAGTCAACCAAAGGATTTTACATGAATGCATTCACTATCAGCATTATAAAGCTTGATTTCTCCTTAAATTTAGAATCTGGATCCTGACAACGTTTGCAATACTCACTGCAGTAAAAGTAGTCAGTTCAATGGTACATTACAACCAGAGAAATCAAAATATTTTAGAAATGAAGGAAATTTTAATTGTACTGGCTCAGCAGAAACTGGTTTGGTGGGCAGATAAAAAGCCATAGGTTACCTACATAAGGCCATATGAAATAAGAACAGAAACAGGCCGTTTGGCCCCTCAAGCCTGCTCCACCATTCCTGCAGTGCACTTTCTGCTGATCTGACATTCCTGCAGCGCACTTTCCTGCCTTTTCCCTTTTGCTGGATCCTGTGTGGTGCCACAGGCTGCTCTCTCTCTCATTAGAAAAAGAGAGAGAGAAATGAATGGTCATGCGTTTAACTTGGGAGTCACCTGCCTCAGGTGAAGGGAGAGCTTGTGAAGGCAGGGCCATCGAGTGACCTAAGTCAGTATGGGAGTTAAACCATCATTGCTGATGTCATTCTACATCCCTGTTCAGGTGGGTTCCTTCGTGACCTGAAATGAATAGGTTATAGTTGGGAGTGTACGTGGAAGTGAAGCTGTCTGGTTGGAATTGTCGTGGCCTTGACTAACACTGGCTCCCAGTAGGATTTAAAAGTAGTCCCATAATCCAGGACTTCCCAAACTGTGGATTACAACCCAATAAGATTTTGGAGTTGCAAGCTCTGAGGCAACAAGACAGTTCTGGAGCTTAGATTGATTCAAACAGCCCCTTTAAACTCTCACTTGTTTATTGGTTAGGCCTAACGGTCCAACTCCGAGATCTGATTGCTGTTGCTACTGCAAAAAGCCTGTCACTAGTAGTGGGTTTTATTTGGAGAAATTACTCCTTTTCATCAATTCTACCCATGCTCAACTCTAGTTCTTCATCCTCACCCCGACAAACCCCTCCCTGCCCCCGTAGTCAAGAACAAAATCGCTTTTTCCACTCAAAAACTGAAGTCTCTCCTACACCCCATTCAACAACTCTTGTAGCCCTCCCAAAGTTTCACACTGAGGTCATACAAAATCTGCAGGACGAAAACAAGATCACAATTGAAAGACATCCATGTAGCAGTGCAGTCGTTTCTGTAAAATAAGTTCCTTAGTGTTTTTGTTCTATTTCTGTTAGTTGGTTAAATCAGAGTGAATTGTTCAGTGAGCTGTAAGGAGAATGTCTGCCAAGTGCCTATTTCTGCCAGCAGTCTCTTAGAAGTTCTGAACAAGCACAATTTTCTGCTACACTTTCCTGTAACTGAGATATATTCTGATTGGTACCACCAAACTGACTGGGAAGGTTTTAATGTTAACCTTTTGGATTGCAAACAACTTTTGATTTCCCCAAGGAGCTCCACAGTTAGCATCATAACACAGCTGGGCCTGTTCATGTGAACTGTACAGAACTGTAGCCTTGACATATTTTTGTGTATCGTCCAGCTCCACACAGTGAGTAAGCTGCATGTTTAGTTGGACATGAACTCCCATTGGCCTGTATTTTAAGGCTCGCCAGGACTGTCAGCAGCTTTTCAATACATGGTATATTCTGACGGAGTGAACTGTTGTTTAGCCAATGCTGTAAGTTGCATCTCTTCAACAGCAAGTTAATCCAACTCAGTTCTACAAAACCCACAAAGACTCAACTTGGTTCAAATTTCCAGCGTTGGTGAAATTGAAAAAAGAACTGCCGACTTCAGATTCTTTGTAACATTTTGAAAAATAGGAGTAGGCCTCAAATGATTCTTCAAGAAATTACAATGGAATAAGAAGGGCACTTGAAATACTACTGCATCTTATATTTTTCTACATCACCTGCGATTATTTAAGAGCCTACCAGGAATAGGTGAGATATGTTTTTGTAAGTAGCTGCACTTAAACCAACCATAAATGAGTCTTAATATTTCCTTCTCTGCATGTAAGATAACTTACCACAAAAATGCATTTAAATACCAACAAGAAACCATCTATACATGTACATACATTATGATGCACCTCCATATTATTTCCTGTCTCATGATAATTCATAACTTTGGTTACTGCTCTTGTTGTGAAATACGCTTACTTACAACATTAAGATATGTCAAATCCAAGTTTGGCACAAAAAGAATTTTTATCGGTGTGTAAAATTGTAAACACCCGTGTGAAATGCTGATTACATTCCACATAAAATGCAGAAGTAACTCTAGGTTAATACTAATGCTTTTGGAAGAAGAAGCAACTGACCTCGAACTGCCATTCCTTTGAGTTAAAGTCTCTGCTTTACTTGTGGGAGCAATGTCTGAGTTTACACATGGGATGAGTAATAATTTGCTGATGTGAGATGAATTGGTCATGCAGGGCCCATCCCAAAATATTGGCAGATTTGTTCTCCTGTCCTTACTGCAGCTGAACTGAAATTGATCAAGGTGGTTTCAAAGTAAGAGAGAAATTCAACCTGCACTCAAAATGGCCATCAAGTTTGAAGGGGTGACCATTCAGCACACCAAAGTTAGCTTTAAACCTCATTCAAATGCCAGAGAAAAGGGACATCTACAGCAACTTCTGTGTCAAGAGAGTGGGGAGTCAACTGGCACCCTCAAGAGCTGACTGGCAACTTGGGTTGGGGAGAGCAGGCACCACGTGCGAGCAGGGACTCGTGAAATGCAAAGGGAAAAGGCTGGGGAGGGGGGAGCATGTCAGTTGCGTCATCAACAGGCAGGAGCTTCTTTGCAGTACTAAGACCAGCTTTAACAAATTGAAACTAGGCAGAGGTAGTTATCTTGCACAAAACCGGAACAATTAGGTGGATACTTACAGGTCAGGATGACCAAATATAACTAAATTCTGCATTTGTGGTTCTCATAGAATCCTTAAAGTGTGGAATAAGGCCATTTGGCCCATTGAGTCTGCACCAACCCTTTCCCTATAACACTGCACTTACCATGTCTAACTCAGCCAGCCTGCATAACCCTGGATACTATAGGCAATTTAGTATGGCCAATGCAACTAACCTACACATCTGTGGAATGTGCTAGGGCACACACATCACCCAATGCTGGAATCAAACTAAGGTCCCTGGTGCTGTAAGGCAGCATTGCTAACCACTGAACCACCGTGCTACCCTGGGAACTTAACATTTGTTTCAAGTGGGTGGCTGGGAATTGCCTGAGAAAGCGTGGCACCCAGCACACTTTTGGTTTAGAATGGGTGAAGTGGTCCCCAAAATTAAATTGCCAGCTTATACAGTAGGTTATTTTACTTGATCCATACATGCAACAAAATGTCAAATGTCTCGTGTGTTTTTGAAATCCTGATCTTGACTGTTGTGCCACTTCCTTGGGGTCATAAAGAAATGTCTCTGGCATGTTTATCATTTTTGCCATGTAGTGTCTCCTAATGTTGTTATTGTGGATGCCAGTCAATTGTTGCTGGCAGAGTGAGGCAATATTATTCCACTGGTCCTGTGCATGCATTTGATGCAAACTTTAGAGCAGCTGGAACAAAACATTTTTTTTTTGACATCTGACCTCTGTGTTTGACATCAAATATCAAATTAATAATGTATTGAGTCCAGTGCACTGACAGCGTATCCAAATTATAGAAAGTGGCACAAATGTCAGTGATACATGTGAATGAGGATGGATTTCTCCTGCAACAGAGAATTCTGCAATCATTCTGAACCCAAACTAAACAACTCATTTGGTCCTGCCTAAGTAAATTAACACAGTTGGGAATGCCTCAGCTTTCTGACCTAAAATTGGGTTCATTCTTCTTGATGGGCATGTGTCAATGTTTGACATGTTTATCAGTGCATACTTAAATTTCAGTCTTCAAGAAAATAATACACCTAATGTGGATTGTAAACACACTTTCACTTTCATCAAAGGTAAGTGATCCGGCCTAATCCACAAATACGTTAAGTGTGAGTAGACAGATGAGGTAATTGTTCATTTACAGCATCAGTTATTTTGCTTTATAATGTCTTATTTATCATTTTGCTTCAAGATTTCCTCAGGGCTACATATAATTAAGTGAACAATAACAAAGGCTGTGGCTTTGTTTAGTATGTACTTAGTCAACAATATCAAAGTGAACCAGTACTTTTGACAATGGTTTTCTTTGTTAACCTGTCATCATATGTGGCAAAATCTGAAATGGTAAAAACTGGATTTTCTTCATTGGGGGAAGGAAGGGGAGTCTTTTGAAATTTGTTCCTATATAAATTGCTTTAAATATTTCTCAATTAAGGGAATTTTAATTCACATTTTCTTCAACAGAGATGTTGGAATTCATACATGATATTCGTCAAAAATAGATTGTGCATTAAAATTTCAAATTGCTATTTTAATAAAGAAGTTATCCATATGGACCGTCATTAAAATAATGCCTGAGAGACATTCAGGCTCATATCATGATACCATTTTCAATTATAAAGAACTGAAAAGTTGATATCACATTAGAAAGATGAGCAGAAGCCCAAGCTGGACTTTGAGAAAGTTCCCAAATCAAGTTCAAACTCTGCTCCACCTTTACCTAACTGACAGTCTGGGTGAATCTTCCCAGTCAATAGATAGCATGGACTTTGCTGACAAAGTTGGAAGAATCACATAAGATTGAGAATCTCCTTATTGACAATGTTGAAAGCAGAAGGTCTCATTTCCCAATTAAGTGATGGATGGTGAGATTTTTGATGGTGAGCAGCGAGAGGCCTATTTGTTATGCATTAACATTCTCAATATTATATCATCCCACCTCATTGATATGTTTCTTTTCCCCATTATTCCACTTGCCAGATAGAAACTAGGTGGTGACATTTCCTGATGTGAAAATCAGTGTGGTAACACGATGACTCTAGCTCACCATTTATTTCTTTGGCCCTCCAACTTGGATGTCTCTGGGCAAGGTCCATGAGCAGTGAATCCACCAGTCCCACAAACCATCCACCAGTACCTCCAGTCTGTGTTGGCAAAGGTGGATGCTAATTGACAAGAAGCATGCAGGGTAGCTGTGGACTGCCAGTGCTTGACTTTGGACTTGGTGCTCGTGCCACGATTCCTGGGAGGTCCCCGCAGTCACCAGTGCCTCTGCCGGTGCCCAGTGGATGATTACAGTGAGCAGGACTCCATGGGGTGTGGCACATAGATAAGAGGTGAGTTTAGGTGTGAAGAACCTCGCTCTCCTAACCCCATTGCTATGCCTGGTGGAGAGAAGCCCTCCAAAATTGACACTTATCCAATTCCTGGTAAAATTCAGCCTCTGAAAATAATCACTTTTAGGAACTATCATGAACCAATTATTTAGTCGTCTTCAAAAAAGCAGTACATACCAGACTGAACAATGAGCAAGACTAGATAAAGATGGATGAGGAGTGTATGCGGTATTTTAGAAATATCCCGTATGATCTTTTTCCATTTTAAACGTTGTGTACAACATTTTCCGAATCTGTAGTTCCACTGAGTATCCAGCTTGTAATTTTCTGATGTATATTACAGGCAGTTGTAGATTGAGAAAACATACTCTTGTAACTTCACACTGGCAAAGTTGTTCAGTGTTTCATGTAATGAATGTTGTTTTTAAGTTATTTCTCACCAGGTTGCTGCTGGATGTTAGTGAATAATTGCCAATGCGGAGTCATTTTATCGATACTTTGGACGTTATCACCCTGATTTTTCATGTCAGCTGTGGGAAGTACCTAAGTTTCTTTGATATCTTCTCAAGACCATGCGGCTAATAGTAAGGCATTCGAACACAAATGTGCTGACTACTTTTTTAAACTGCAGTGAGACCACTGTCAGTGCAAAGCAGTGTGACACATACCATTGGAGCTGAACTTGCCAGAACTTGATTTGCTACATGTTTGACAACTTGAGTCTACAGTTGCATTGATGCTGTACAATATCAAATTAATACAAAAACCAGGCTATAACAGCACCGTAGGACATAACTGGTAGAAATTATTATTGTTGACATTATCAAAAGAGTATCTAAATGACTTGAGTTCAATTTTTTTTTTAATGGACATACACTTCACAAAAACATTGCTTAGGGTTGAATTACTCTGCATTTCCCCATTTAATATGTGTTTTCAACTCCCATGGGATCTTGCTTCTCAATGAGGGAACAAGGTTCATCTGGAGTGAGAGATTCACATACTCTCGGCATAAATCCAAACTGAAGCAAACAGCAAAGCTGTGGCTAGTTCTGAATTTAAAGAAAGCTTTGGTGGTTTCAGATTATAATCAGAAATACTCCATACTTTCAGGATTTCTCTTGCTGCGGTAGATGTAGAGTAAAAAAGATCAAGAAATAGTGAAACTACTTTGATAACTTTTTCCTAAATAATAGAGAAAAGCAGTTGTTGCATTTAGGCACAGTGACCATACACCACTAAATACAATCATCATTTCTAAAATACTCCCTGAAAAGCATCCTGAAAATTGTAGCTTTTGTGGTGACCACATAGTTATAGTAAATGCTTATATCCTGCCTGTCTGTTTCATGCATTGTCTGTAATGTGCTGCTTTTAAATGTTGCCAAGTAGACAGTCAATAATGTGCCACCCTCGGTTACAGGAGCACTTATTATAAGCAACCAGATTCTTGATCAGATCATGCAGTATGTTTGCATACTGGGTTTATTCAGACTTGAACAACTTTGTTCCTTTACTAAAAGTTAAATAGATGTGTAAATTAAGAAAGGTTTATAGCCTTTTGAAATTCAGCCTAAATATTT
Source organism: Ginglymostoma cirratum (assembly GCA_024137785.1). Lineage (NCBI taxonomy): Eukaryota > Metazoa > Chordata > Chondrichthyes > Orectolobiformes > Ginglymostomatidae > Ginglymostoma > Ginglymostoma cirratum. Next base: position 409,516 of record JAHRHZ010000097.1, on the reverse strand, counting down.
CTCTACCCTCCCATTAATAAACCACCCAGGATACAGTGCTGTAACTGCTAGTTTGAAAACTTTCTCTTCCAATTTCTCTTTGCTCTCTCTCCATTCCACTCCCTCACCCCAAAAGCATGTCTGCAACTATCTTTATATCATTAAATGTTATGTATTTGTAATAACTTTACTGGGAGAACATTACTTTTGTTCCATTTACTTTGCTCTTCCAAGGGAATGGTGGATTGCTTTTTGTAGTTTCTATAAATGGACAAAATACTATGATAGACTTTGTTCAAGAGCATCATTCCTTCAGAATTCAAGGTAGCAAGGACAGGGTAGTTTGGCAGGTTAACAAATTAGGTGGAACTGTCAGGAATCTCACTGCTGAAACACAAGCCAGTTAGGTAATGGTGAAGCCACCAGCTGGCCTTCTCCTGGAATACAAAGACCTTGGGGTGAAAGTCTTTGCTTACTGAGAGCTGCCAGTTTCTGAGAATTCCGGAGATTCTAGTCTGACTCAGGCTACAGGTGACTATGCTGAGCGGCAGTGAATGCAGGTGGGTCAGAGGCAGGATGGTAGGTGGCTCTCTGTGACCACCACCTTTCCGATGACCAGTCACTTGATCAGGCATGAGTGCCTTTGATTGAGGAACCCTATTTTCAGAGCCGACAAGCAGACCACAACATTTTATCTCCTCGTATGCCATGTAGCAAAAGGCCTATCTGCCACTGAGTTAATATCACTATTGGCTGTATGAGACCCTTGGGTGATAATATATATTAGCTACTAAAGGCCTCAATTGTCCTGGAAGTGGGGGAGAAGATGGTCAGCTATGGGCCTTTGCGCCAGAGTGAAGGTGGATGTAGGAAGGTGTTGTGACTCCAGTATACCACTATTCTGCCTCTCTATATGCCTCGCCCAGCTTCAAACTCACCACCAGAAGATTCTGCCCATTGTTATTTCACTTTGTTATTTCTGAAACCTAGGTTTAAGTGCTGCTGGCTGTAAGGGGTACATTCCGAAAAGAGGTTGGAGAGTCTTAAACCCGTTTCTGTAATTTATACAATTTGCATTGTTATTACACTACTGAGGTTGGGGATTAAGGTTTACTGGGGTATAATTTTCCAGGATAAACTATAGTCTGTAGAGTGCCTAGAAATGCTCCATAGTTTCATCAGACACAAAATGGCAATAATCTTTATTTTCTGAATTTCAGCATGTTTTCAGAATGCCGACAGGCATTTGGCTTCTTTTCAATAGGAACCAGATCTGGAGGGCATTCTGGTTGTAGAATGTCAATTGACATGCCTTGACAGATTATATGGGTATTCCTGCAGCCCAGAATCATCATGAAGTTAAAAACAAATATCCATTGGAGCTGAAACTGATTTTAAGCTGGAAAACATGAACACTGCTTATGTTGCAACTTTTAAAATTGTGTTTTTTTTATTTAAACAAAAAGGTACAGTTGAAAGCCAAGCTATTGTTTAGATGCGGAAGGCTGGTGCAACCTGAGTGCAAAGAAAGATCTCTATTCTCATTAAGGCAGTTTAGCAGTGAAGATCATTAAAATTTTGTACGAATAAGTAAAACTCAGTTTATTTGTAGGTCATATAGTTAACTGCCAATATTTCTAGACCATGTTTCTAATTGTAAAAAAGGCAGATAAATGATTCCCAAATCATAACTTGAATAAGATGTAGACTGGCTTCTCAATCATAACAACATCGTAATAGTTGTGAATTAGTTAGTGTTTTTGCTGTATTTAGTTTTATGGCTATATTTGCAATTTATGATCTGTGACTCTGTGATTGTGTTATAGACTCATTTCTTTTCAAATCTACCCTGCACTGAGATTTGCAGTTTGTTATAAAACAGCAAACTTTGATGATTAGTAGAATCATAAAATCATGGGGCAGCACAGTGGCCCAGTGATTTGCACTGCTGCCTCAAAGCACCAGGGACCTGCCTTGGGTGACTATCGGTCTGTGTCTGCACAGGTTTCGTCCCACGGTCCAAAGGTGTGCAGGTTAGGTGGCTATGCTAAATTGCCCATAGTATCCAGGGATGTGCAGGCTAGGTGGATTAGCCATGGGAAATGCAGGGTTACACGAACAGAGCGGGGGAGGGGGGGGTGGAGGTTGGTGAATCTGAGTGGGATGCTGTTCAGAGGGTTGATGTGGACTTGATGGGCCCAATGGCCTACTTCCACACCGTAGGGATTCTACGATATCTACTATGCCTTTTGAATGGCACTTTCTGTAAGCATATTTGTATAAATGAGAGTGAGTTTTAAAGAGTTCTTCTAGGTTCCTAGTTAATGATGGAATGAGAAATGGTGATGGTCTTGGTAAATAAGAAATAATGATGGGGCAGTTTATTGCTTGTAAAGTTGTTGTGAGTTGTTCAAATTACTCCTTACCTGTTGGCAGGGATGATAGAATTAGTTGTAATATGTCTCACAATCTGCACTCTGCATAATATGCAGTATGGACTCAGGAAAAACACATTATTTTCTTCCCGTGCTCTCACAAGGACATTTGATAACAATTGATAGAACTGTTCAACTCACAAGGACACCAAAGAAAGCCTTGATTTCAAATATGCTTGAGCTTGGCTGCAGTTTCATTGCTCCACTTGTTCAGAGTGACACTGACTGGTTCTCTTTGCCAGTGAAATGTCAGTACCATAATACAAAAAAGTACCAATTCACTGCAAACCCAGAAACTGAAAACAGCTCAATCACAATGTTTACTCAGTAATTCAAAAGACTCATTCAATTCCCCACTTTTACTTTGTTTTTCAGATTAGTGTGCAAAGGCGCTTAAATCCCCAATTGTTACTTTGTTGTATGTTGAGTAGTTATAATTATCGAAGCATGTAAAAAGCAGAGCAAATGAATAAAATTATTGTTGTTCATGATATTTAAGTGTTTGATCTTCTTTATGCTGTTATAAAATTCCAGCTGTCAGCTTACTGTCCTGCACAAAGAAGAAAGCATTAACGCCTCCAATACAACGGCTGCTTGTTCAATGTTGTCACTGGTCCCAATTTTGCAGTGTTTTATGATCCTCCACTTTCTTGTGAACACAACTTGGTTATTTCTGTGGTGCTGGCAAATGAGTCATCAATAAAGGTGACTGGTTTGTATCAGTTTAATTTTGTTTCAGTGTTGACCAGAAGAAACTATCACTAATATTTTGCTCAACCATCTATGTTTGGGAAATCCTACGCAAATACAATTGAAAATATATCCCTGTATTTTAATACCAGTGACTGCCTTTATAATCAGTATGCTGTAATTGCAACCACACAGCTTCTAATATAACGGTGAATGGCAATTTAACATCCAGTGAGCTCTTGTGGCACAGTGATAGTGTCCCTGTCTCTGAGCCAGGAGGCCTAGGTTCAAGTGCCCTTTGTTCTAGATGTGTGTAATAATACGCTAATTAGAAAATACCTGAATGTGCTTCCAAACACAAGATGCAAATCTGTTGTTCCATAGTTTTAGATGGTGCTTCAAGCTAGTGATTCCGAATGCATTACTTAAATTTAAGATTTATCAACAGATAGTTGAGATTTCTGAGTCAATTGTTAACTTAAATTTCAAAATATTAATTCCAAGATTGCAATTATTAACAAGAGCCCAGGTCATCAGGGAAGAAACAGTACTTGCTGTTCATCTGAGATTTGCGCACCTAAATTTAATTGGAATATGACCTAGCACTGTACCTTCTACAGGGCATCGATGGTATGTATAAGCAGGTCAGGCAACAGTCCAGCTCTTCAGATTGATTAAAATCAATGAGGACGATTCAATTCGCATCAGATTACGGGATGATCTAGACATACTGGACAGGTGGGCAAATGGAATTTAAACCTGAAAGTGAGGTGAGATATTTGAGGAGGCGAGGAAGTATACATTGAATTGTAAGACAGTGGGAAGTACAGAGGATCAGAGGGACCTCGGTGTGCCCGTCAATAGATCTTTGAAGGCAGCAGGATGATAGATAAGATGGCTGAGAAGGCATATGAGATACTTGCTTATTAGTCAAGCCATTGAATACAAGAGCAAAGAACTGAATTGAATTGAATTAGCTTTATTGTCACATATACTCAATGAGTACAGTAAAAAGTTTATAGGTTGCCATTTACAGCACCATCTTAGGTAGAAAGGTACCTTGGTACAGCTTCTTTAGTTACAAGATATTAGAAAATAGAGAAATAAAATGTCCAGCATTGCAGAAATAAAAGTCCACAACAGTGGTCTTCCAACTCATACCACGCTGGCACCTTGCCCCCAGTCTGCAATAGGCCCTAGCTTCAGAGCGTGCCAGGCTTCACATTAAGGATCACATGGCTGGGAGATTGCTCCAGACCGCCATACCAGGCTGGGAGGGTCACCCAGCACTTGAAATGCCATAGTATACAAAACTACAGGCCAAATGCTGGAAAATGGATTAGAATTGATCAATGACTGGTGTGGGCACAATATACCAAAGAGCCTTTTTCTGTGATGTAGAAACTATGATTCTACTGAAGAGTCATCACACAGAGTCAAAATGAGCAAGCACAGGACAGGAAATTTAAAATCAAATTATATTATTCACTTGAAATGAAATAAAGCTTGGGAAGTAGAATTGGGATTAGAGGAGTGAGATGCAAAAGACAGACAGAAAGTGTATTTTTAAATAAAATCTCCAACACAAATTTTCTTCTGAGTAAACGAGATTCCACACTTGGGTGAGTGTTTGGGAGGAGTTTGCATGTAATCCCTGTACTGTGAGAGTTTCAGTCAGGTGTTTCTGTTTCCTCCCACAGTCCAAAGATGTGCAGGTTAGGTGGGTTGGCCATGGTAAATTACCCTACTGTGTGCAGGGATGTGTAGGCTAAGTGAATCCATGGTAAATGCAAGGTTACATGGATAGCATGAGGGGTGAAGGAGTGGCTCTGGGTGGAATACTCTTCAGAAAGTTGGTGCAGACTCGATGGGCCAAATAGCTTCTATCTGCACTGTGGGGTTTCTATGATTCAAAGGTCTTCTTACTAATTTTGAACCTTTTACCTCTGACCCCCTCATACTCTTTCTGTTGCCATCTTGGTTGATCCCTTCAGCTGACCTCCTCCTACTCAGCAGCCCTTTCCCCTGAACCCCTCACTCCCTCCCTGTTGCTGCCTCATTCATTCTCTCCTGCTTAGCATCCCTCTTGCTGCACCCATCAAGAGGGGTGAGAATTGGATGGAGTCCCTGAAGTGGCAAAATGGGTCAGTAAGTGGGATGAAGTGATTGGGGGTGCGGGGAATCAGGAAAGGGTAGCAGCAAGTGGAAGGAAGTGAGGCGGCTGGGAAGAGCTGGCATGTGGGAGGGAGTGCAGAGGTTGAGTGAGGGAAGTGGTGAGTCGGAGGGAGTGAGGGGATTGGGAGAGATGGAAAGCAGGTGGGAGTTTAGAGAGGCAGTGAGCAAAGCTGCAATGTTTTAAAAACAGACTGAGCATATGCAATTTACAAGCTAACCTTGGTGCTTGTACAGGCACCATTCTGACTGGACTTAGTGCTACTTAGGTGAATTCCATTATGTACAATTCTAATAATGCACGGCAATAAAGTGCTTTAAACCTGTAAAACTAAGAATGGATACTTCCAAATCGAACGTATCATGCACCAACTGCTTGATGCTTGACTCTGCTACATTGGAATTTATTATCATTGCAACAATATAAAATGTGACAAGGCTCCAGACATCAAAGAATGAATTCCTGGACAATTCGATTTAAAAATATTTTTAAACTATTGCTAAATAAGAGCAACACATTGGAATTATTTAAGAAAAAACATGGAAGAACAAAGGGACAATAAAAGACAGACACCTGAAATAGGAGTGGCTTGTCTTAGGGATAGCCAGCAGTATAGGTTTCAATTGCCTTTCCATAAAGAACATAATATTTTCAAATTCAGCTACTTTCCATTTCTTAATAAGACTCACCAATGACACTTACAATTTGTGCTGTTTGTTTCTAAATCCCGATCAATCCCACTTCTAGATGTCAGTCAAAATAGTTCTTTGTATGACAGGAATACAAACAGTTCCCAATTGTTTGAGTATATTGCCAATTTCAGATTAGCCTCACATCCCAAAAAAAAAAAAGTCATATTGAGGATGTACAGGAAGTTAGCGAGGCCACTTTGAGCACTGTGTACAGTTCTGGTTGCCCTACTGAAGGAAGATTATTATTAAACTGGAGAGGATTCGGAAAAGATGTTGCCAGGACTGGAGGGTTTGAGTTATAAAGGAGAGGCTGGATAAACTGGGACTTCTTTCATTGGAGCATAGGAAAGATGAGGGGTGACCTTGTAGAGGTTTATAAAATTGTGAGGGGCATAGATAATGTGAATAGAAAAGGTCTTTTCCCTAGGTTTGGGGAGTTCAAAAGTAGAGGACATAATTTGAATGTGAGAGGAGAAAGATTTAAAAAGGGAAATGAGGAGCAAGTTTTTCACATGGAGGATGGTTCGTATTTGAAATGAACTGCCAGAAGAAGTGGTAGATCCAGGTACTGTTACAGTTTTTAAAAGACATTTGGACAGGTACATGGATAGGAAAGGTTTAGAAGACAAATAGGACTAGTTTAGTTTGGCAAATTTGGTTGGCACTAATGAGCTGGACCAAAGGGTCTGTTTCCGTGCTGTATGACTCCATGTTGACAGCTTATTCCTACGAGGTAATGTCCAAGCATGAAGTCAGCATAAATAAAATCAGCATTGTGGCACCACTCCCAGTGATAACTGACATTTTGGGGAGTATCCCCCAGAAGGAAAAACCAGTAAAACTTGCAAGTGTAACATATTGGTCAAACTTGTCTTGTAGACATCAAACTTAAGCCCGAGCACGACCAATACATTTCTACAAAGTGTTACTGTTTCTTTTCATCACTACATCCTACATATGGTCATTAATGTTCTGTTCATTATCAACTTGATTTTTTCCCTGGCTCTTGCAGTGGTTTGCACTACAAAGTTTGGCACCGTGTTGATATTTATGAGATAACTCATAACTATCAGTTGAAAATGCAGTGTTTCCTTATTTTAGAAAGGTTACTCTCTTCTAGATGAGACCTGCTTCCTAAAGGAATACTGTTTTTAAACTCTTGAGTAACAGCACTCTAAACTTTTCAAAGTCTTGCTCCAACATCACAAACCTTGTCATCAAGCATCATCTCTTTTTCTCCACAAAAGATCTGTTTCTGATCTTTCTCAAGGTTCTCAAGCTTTTGCTTATAAGGTTATGGAGCTTGCATATGCTTTACATACTGAAGACTTAACTGTCACAGTCTGTCAATTTTTATTTTTCTTGCATGTTTAGTCTTAAATTGTAGTTCCTCCATCTTTACTGTACTGTTGGTCAACTTTCATTGGTTTCTACGTTTCTCCCAATCTTTGGCCCACCACAGATCTTCACAGCACTATGCATCTATCATTTCAATTTACCAAAATTTAATAAAGTTCTGCAAGTTGAACCATAGAGACTTTGTATTTCTATCATTGGTAGAGAGTCTGTTTTGACTAAAGATCTCAAGGTGAAGTGAATTAAGCAGGATCAGAATGACAGCAGATTTGCAATCTTCCCAGTTTGTTATTTTTGTTGTGGGTAAGTTACCACAAGCTACCTTTAATTCAGCTACATATTAAGAAATCTCACAATCAAGTACTGAAAGAATGATTTAAATTTTATTGCATGTAGCAACCAAATAACCCCTCAAGTAAGCAAGTTAAGCCTCACAATTCAACTTGGTTATTACCTGATTAAGGTGGAATTTAGCTACGATTCCAACCAACAGTGTCTGTCTCTGGATGACTAGGGTTCAATCCTTGTGCAGTGTTGTTCTTTGAAGTTCTGCTATTGACGAGTTCTGGAGTTGAATTTTTACACCATTTTCTGTCCTTCAAGTTTGTGGTGTGACATTATTGATAATCTTTAGATTCTTTCATCCAAAATATTGACCACTCCTCTGGAACAATCACGTCTGCAGCCCGCCTTCTTATCAGAAGTAGCTTCCTTATTACATTTAGCATTCAGAGATAGCAAGAACTGCAGATACTAGATTCAGATCAATACAGTGTGGAGCTGGAGGAACACAGCAGGTCAGGTAGCATCAGAGGACCAAGGAAGTCGACATTTTAGGTCAGGACCTTTCATCAGTCCTGGGCTGGGCTTCACATTACTAATTGGCTTGTGGAAGTTGCTAGTTCAGGCAACCTGTTTGGAAGTCTGTCAGGGAAACCATGACCTCTCCATGGAGGTTGTTCAGGATATTATTTCCTACAAAGTGGAAAGATTAGAGGGTGGCATCAGTCCTGAAGGAGTCCTAACCTGAAACATTGACTTTCCTGATTCTCTGATGCTGCCTGACCTGCTGTGTTCCTCCAGCTCCACACTGCATTTTAGCATTGACTGTGTTTGAAGACACAGCTTTCCTGCAATTTACTCCTTAAATTCTTCTGTAGGGCAATCATTTGTCCTAGTGGCATAGAACAGCCATTTATCAAACAGTTGTTAAAATAGCATTGTTTATGTAGCTTCTCCCAGCCATGGCTAATTGCTTTCAATTCCAATTTAACAGTTTTAATCTCATTGTTGGCTTTAATTTCTAAGCCACGTAGCATTCTGTGGGTCTGTGTTTGGTAACCTAACTAAGATTATTAACTCAACATGCTAAACTAATGAAATTAACACATTTTCTGATGCTGTAAGAATCGCTGAATACCTAGAAAATGATGGAAGTACAATTACTGCTTGGAATGCTGAGCTGTGTGGAATCTGATTTATTTAACTCAGTATTTTAATTTGAACGACATTAAAAATGGCAGTTAAAAGGTCAACTCCTTGCTGCTCAGGCAATTCAATTGAATACCTCAATCCTAAGCAGAGCCCCAAAAAGGACTGGTGTTACCTTGAACTTTGGGTTAGGTTTTCTTACAATACGCATCTTGCAATTTGTAATAAAAGTAATCAAAGACATGAGGAATCTATTTTTTTCCTCATAGTAATTGCAAGGGGCTATGAATTCTGTCAAGTTTAGATGAACATTTTACAGTCAATGAGAACAGCTGTTGAGGGCATCTCTTTGTGCTTGGTGCAGCTGGTTGAATTGCTGTAGACAGATTCTGGGAAACACTGCAATTGAGTATAGAAAGTGTGAAAGATAACTTAATTACCATTCTCCTTGGTTATTCATGTAAAAGATAATGGTTTACATTTTACAAAATGACAGAAAACATGGTACAGCTGTCTTGAATAGTGCTCCGACTTCTAAATGGACACCACTTTAATTGAAAATTTGAGAAATGCTAATGAGAGAAAACAGTCATGTAGCATTTTTTTTTGTCCACAATCTGACCATACGCGAGTGCAAAAATTATTTATTTGAACATGAAGACAGATAAGTATAAGAACTAGGAGCTGGATTAGGTCATCTGGCCCTCCAAGCTGCTCTGTCATTAATCAAGATCATAGCTAATCTTCCAGCTCAACTCCACCCTTCAACATTATCCCCATAACCCTTATATACTTTATGTAATACTCTCATATCCCAGCACCCCCCAAAAAAAAATCTACCAACCCACATCATGAGTAAACAAAATAATGGAGCATCCATCAGTCTCTGGGAAAGACAATCCCAAAGATTCACAATCCTTTTGAGCGAAGTAATTTCTCTTCATCTCAGTCCTAAATGATCTCCCTATTATTCAAAGATTGTGAACCCTGTGTTCCAGACTCTCCTGTCCAAGGAAACATTTTCTCAGGCTCCCAGGAATTTTTTGTTTCAATTGGATCATCTCACATTCTTCTAAACTCCAAGGAATATGGGCATTGTTTATTCAATCTCTTGTCACAGGACAGTCCCCTCTTTTCAGGGACTAGTCTATTGAACTTTTATCATACTCTCTTGTATGCCTTTCCTTCAGTTAGGAGACCAAGGCTGTAGGCAGTACTTGTTGCGGCCTCACCAATGCCTGTATAATTGTAAGAGAATTATTTATTCTTATACTCCAATCACTGTGTAATAAGAGCTAACATACTGTTTTCTTTATTAGACGGATATCTTGGTTCATTGGAAAAAACAGTGGTAGATGCCAAATTGTGATCATAATTCAAATCAAGTAAGTAACCATAATTCATAGCATGGTTACAGACATCATTAGAATAAAACTAAAATATTACAGAATTGTTATGGTACTGAAGAAAGCCCTTTTGCTCATCATATTTACACTGGCTGTCTGAATGAACATTATGGCTTAAATATTGTTTCAATTTAAATAATCATCTAACGCCTTCTCGAATGCCTCAATGGATCCTGCTTCCAATTATTGTGCGAGCAAGATTTCTCTCAGATGATGCTCGCTTATTTTGCGAATTACCTTATTTCTGTGCATCCTCATTCTTGATCCTTTAGGAAAAGGTACAATTCTCCTTATCTACACTTTCCAGCCCTCCTCATGATTTTGAAAGTTTATCAATTCTCCTCTTACCTTTCTCTTTGCCCAAAAAATTCACGACTTCTCCAACCTATTGTTATAACTAAATTTTCTCATCCCTGGAATTGTGCTGGTAAACAATTTAAAAGGCTTGCAGAATTATGAATACTTCCGTATATAAATACGACACTACATTTAAAAACTGCAGGTCTCCTTAAATAAAAACGAGAAGTTTACTTACACTGCATTTTGAATTAAAGTTCACACGTTGACAAGTCGGGCTCATTTGATTCTCTATTACTTGCGTGCTCTTTGTGAGTTTTATTAATCAGCAGATTGGGCTGTCTTGCAGTCCATTGGTTCCTTATCTGATTTGGATTTGTGTTATTTCTTCTTAACTCAAGCACACATATACTTTCATGTGATTATATTTGTGGCAAGAGCTAGTGGCTAGCGAAGTCCAAACAGATCTTGCGAGATAACAAGCATGGGGCTGGATGAACACAGCAGGTCAAGCAGCATCATAGGAGCAGGAAAACTTGACGTTTCGGGCCTAAACCCTTCATCAGGGTCAATTTTTATCAAACAGATCTTGCGTTGCCTTTCAGAAAGGAACACACGTTTTACTTCTTTGACTGAATCCGAGTAATTTCGGTATGTCTTACCTCAGATCAGTTTCAGTGCTTATTTCTGAAAGCTTTTAAGCTCTTTTCGTATGCACTTCGTGAAGTCCAGCATTTCAAATAGGCACTGTACATTCAATAAAGGGTCTTACAGAATTATTAAGTATAGTGGGAATAGGTTCGTTTGAAATATATTGCGATGCCTGACAAAATGTAGCGTGTGAATTCTTCCATTTGCTCAGTTATGCATTTCACACACTTAACAATCCTATTTGAGATCAGCTTGAATGTAGATTGCTAATATATTAAAACACGTTTTTTGCACAATTTTAGTATCACGTAAATTGATGTGAAGGCTGTCAGAGGGGTTATGCATGAATCACAATTCCATAGCATTGCATTTTTGGGGGTTTTGACACGTGATCCACTGATGCCACTTGTACGAGAAAAACTTCATTCCGAGAGTCTCAGGTCGCTCACATATTTATAGCGATGAACATTTGTAGTGATATCAATACAGGCATTGCTTACGCTGACTAAAGTTACAATAGGACCTGAATTGATTGCACGAGGAACCCCATAATGTAGAATTCTCCGGAAATACTTGATTTGTATAGAACACATTGTCCTCAAATATTGAGAAAGTTTGAGATCCAGTGTAAAAATGACAAGTTCATTCCTAGTTAAGGAGATTGCTGATCTTGAGGTTACAGGGCCAAATCATTTGCTAAAATCAATTTGCACTTCTCTTGATGATGTTTCTGTTTGTCAGCGTTAAGATACAGTTGAATTGAGCTAATCTATGAATCAATGGACTATGGATAATCCCTTTCTGTTACCAAATTGCTGACGGTCTAACATTTCATCAGTGTCCACTTCTCATTTAAGCTTTCAGTTAATTTGGCAAAATAATCAGTGAGAGAAATGGAGAGCACCCTCTTAACAGCCACTGGGGTTGACATTGGCATTGGGGTACGATTGCTCATTTCCAATTATGGAAGACCTGAACAACAGGATATAATTTGTTGAGAATACTTGTCAGCAGTACAGTGAATTGAAAGGCAAATTCTCTTGCCGGCACATCATGTTATTAGAATAAACCTGCAATGGTTGCAGTACTGGCTACGGTCTTAGGGATGATCTATAAGCTTTGAATATATCCATTGAGAGAGACACAGTACATCGTGAGAAACGGCCGGTCATGTGCTTCACAAATACCCGTGATTGTTACTATCAATCCTGGGTGTCCCATCAGGAGGGATGCCACATCAACAAATATATCTATCTTTAATATTGTGTTGAATCACTGCTCCAAGCACTAAATTTGCCCTTTTAAACCCAGCGATTTTACACTTCCTTCTCTTTCTTCGGCCACTTTTGTGGTGCTGTCAAACTTTTTGTGAGGTTTGGTTGTAGTGAGGAATTTATTACTTGGTTTTGAAGTATTAGTAATAGGAAATGTTATTTTTGCTATCCTATTAAAGTTTACATCTTTGTGGTTTAGTTCCTGAAGTTAGTTTACACATTTGTCGCCACTAGCAAAACATGATTTCTTCCACGTAAATTTTTATGATATTTTAATATAATCTTGTTTTGTTTGAAGTAGTTTTCTGTTTTTCGACTCAGACGCATGTTAGACTGATTTTGTATCCAGTTCTAACTGTGCAGCTACTGTTTCCTTTTCATTTAATAAAAGTATTTGGAAGCAGTTGTCTTTAAGTGAGTTGATTTGTATCTGTTTTACAACAGCTAATATGTCAGGAGGTGTGTGTGTGTGTGTGTGTGTGTGTGTTTACGTACCTTGTGTGCTTAGCAATCTGCTGCCTGCTCTAATAGTGGAAGCAGAAAGAAGTCTGCAGGGACTTTTGCCATCCAATGAGGTGATGGCTGGTGGGGGAGGGGGGCACAGGAATCTGGAGGCCTCAGAAAAGTATATCCACCATTGATGATAACAAGGTGTAGAGCTGGATGAACACAGCTGGCTAAGCAGCATCAGAGGAGCAGGAAAGCTGACGTTTCTGAAGAAGGTTCCAGACCCAAAACATGAGCTTTCCTGCTCCTCTGATGCTGCTTGGCCTGCTGTGTTCATCCAGCTCTACACCTTGTTATCTCAGATTCTCCAGCATCGGCAGTTCCTACTATCTCTATATCCACCATTGGATGTGATTCTCCTATTGGAGATCATTTATTAAGTAACGCAGACTCTGCTAATAGTTACACTGGAAAACAATTTAACATAATCGATCAGGCTTGCAGTCTGATGCATTTGCATGTGCTAGAAGCTTTGTATATTAGTACACAGGGCCCTGTTTAATGCAGGCAAAAGGAATTTCTACATACATAGATAGTAGGAACTGCAGATGCTGGAGAATCTGAGATAACAAGGTTTAGAGCTGGATATACATAGCACTTTTTTTGAAAAGAGGGGTTATTGAAACAGCCAATCATTGCTGCATCCCCATGGCAACATCCTGACCATCAGAATCTGCCTGCCTGCTACCCAAGTTAAGATTGACAATTAATTACTCTTGCTGCATTTCTATGCCAATGATGCCCCAACCAGTCAACATCCTCTTCTTATGCTTTATAAAATAGTGTCAATGTGGTCAAGTGTGTTTCTTGAGTCCTAATTCTGATGAGTGCAAGACAAAAAAAAGTTGCAACTGCCCATCTTCTTTTAGCAATGTAAATGTAACAAATTGGTCTTTTTTATGAATGAATGCTTTTTTTCAAATAAGTGCAGTATGTATGTACAACATAGTGCACTTACAACTTTATTTAATGTACCCTTATTTTGCCTAATATTTACACAGGTCCTAAGGTATATTCAAGGTGAATACTATGTGAATTGGTGTGGTGGGTGTAAGGACAAAGGGTTGGCATAAGTTGACTTAGGAGTCAATAAAAGGGCCATTGGGAATTGGCATAGATGAATAGATTGGCATGGTCAGACATGGGGCATATGTGGCAAGGGAGATGTTGTGAAGTTTGAGGTCTGGAGGGTGTTTTTCATTTCTTTTTTTTTAAACTAGACCTCAATACAATCATGGCGCACAAAGGCAGGTCTTCAGTGCAGCCCACCCCTGCATCGAGCAGGTTCTGCCCTTGTTCTAGAATCACCCAGATCAATTCCCAGTGAACTCTACCAGCCTGGAATGAAAGTCTTACCTCCTAGGTCACTTTCTCCTGGAGTTGGGAAATGTCCCAGATTGGGAATGAACACCCAGGCCTGCAGCTTCAATTTTAAATGCAAATCATACTTGTTGGCCTCTATTTTATTCCTGTTAACTCATATGCCTCAGTTTAAGCCATCATACATTACTTGTAAAATGGATATAGAGCAATAGGAGATAAAGTTCCAGATAATTGGAAATAGGGTTTTTGGAACAGCTCAATGTCAGGAAAGGGGAGGTGGGGGTGTGTGGAGGGAGATGCTGAAATTTTCCATGTGCTGCCCAGTGGAGTGATTGGTAGATATTGTGTTTTCAACTGCTGTTGAAGTTACACCCATTGCTAGAGTTTAATTTCAAACCCTTCTCCCTTTTTTTCACTTGAAGAGAAATGCTGTATTTTTTAATTATTGCTAGACTTGTTAACCCACTTGTGTGGATAAAAAACAGCCCAGTCTGCTCTTGATCAGCTTTGGATCGGTCTTCATGAATCTTTCTCCCCAGTGACTAATACAAATCAGAGCACACATATCCCGATCAATCCTGTTCTCCAAGTTGAAAAAAGATGCTTGTTTCGATTATTAGTGTAAGTGCATAAAGGCTTTAGTATTTAACACATTAAGTATTCATTTGCTAATATCATGGAGTAATATCAAGACCAATATTGCTGTTCATTCATACTGCTCTAAAATATTTAGCATATTTTACACTTTGTTGCCATGTTACTTTGAGGAGATGTTGAAACATCTGCTCTTATTATAGAATTTGAATGTTGTGGGGAGGCAATGGCCTAGTGGTATTATCGCTGGGCTGTTAATTAGGAAACCCAGATGATAATATTCCGGGGACCCAGGTTCAAATGCTGCCACAGCAGATGGTGGAATTTGAAATAATAAAAATATATGGAATTAAGAATCTACCAATGACTATGAATCGATTGTCAGGAAAAACCCATCTGGTTCACTGTTGTCTTTTAGGGAAGGAAACTGCCATCCTTACCTGGTCTGGCCTACATGTGGCTCCAGACCCACAGCAATGTGGTTGGTTCTAAACTGCCCTCTGGGCAATTAGGGATGGGCAATAAATGCTGCCTAGTCAGTGACGCCTTCATCCTGTGAATGAATAAAATTTATGGTAAAAATAGTTCAATCACAAAAGAAATCAGAATTTGAATCTGTAGAAGAAACCAAAGAAACATTTACTAACAGAACAGAAGTCCCAGGTAATGCTTAGTACACCTGTCAGTACAGGCATGGTTATCTATGGCTCGTGCATGATTTTCCATTGTCACCCATGGTACAACATTGCCAACATTAACCTGTGAGGTACTGATATACCAAGATTCATGGTAATTTATAATGGTCTAATAATAAATCACTCGTCGGGGCTTGTTTGACTCCATGGGTCAGTTTACTTAACAATAAAACATTACAAGTTGTAAAAGCAGACATTACAACTGAATACTGTGTGTGTGACTTGCAAACACGAAGCAGATTAACAATGAGGAAGAGTTGCAGTATCAGTTGCACAGCACAGAGTCATAGATTCACAGAGATGTATGACAACCAGATATCCTAAATTAATCTAGTCCCATTTGTCAGCATTTGGCCCATATCCCTCTAAACTCTTCCTATCCATGTACCCATCCAGACACCTCTTAAATGTAATTGTACTTGCTTATATCACTTCCTCTGGCAGCTTGTTTCCATACATGCACCACCTTCTGCATGAAGAGGTTGCCCCTTAGGTGCCTTTTAAATTTTCCCCTCTCACCTTAAAACTATGTCCTCTAGTCTTGGACTCCCCTAACATGGGAAAAAGACCTTGGCTATTCACCTTAACCATGCCCCTTCATGGTTTTTTTAAACGTCTATAAGGTCACCTCTCAGCCTCCAACGCTCCAAGGAAAATAGCCTATTCAGCCTCTCCCTCTAACTCAAACCCTCCAACCCTCACAATATCCTTGTAAATCTTTTCTGAACCCTTTCAAGTTTATCAACATCTTTCCCATAGCAGAGAGACCAGAATTGAATGTAGTATTCCAAAAGTGGTCTAGCCAATGTCCTGCAGAGCCATAAAATGACCTCCCAACTCCTATGGGGAACCCTTTAAACACAAAGTAAAATACAATGTACCTCCTTTCCAAAAGAAAGTTTAACTATTTACCATAACGAGTGAGCCTATGAGTGCCTATAACAAAGGTAATTTACTGATCCATACAGATCTGATGGAGGTGCTGATGAGTCTTTCATTCATGGACTACAGTTGCTTTGCCAGAATTTGCTTATCTGACAGCCAAAATTTGTTTCAGATTCACCACTGACTTGGTCTTGTTCCTAGAGATGGATTAAATGATTCAAGTCCGCTTGCCATTTATCATTTTGTTTCCCCAGATTTTGAAGCTTCTGTTTGCCAGCCTGGCTTATTAGCTTTCTGTTTGTCCAGTATATTTTCTTCTACTCAACCTGCTGTAATAACTGTCCACCTCCAACTACTGGTTTTCTTTTGCTTTCTTGGAAGAACGTCTCTTATTTCTTCAGGGGTGATTTGGTTTGCTTTTTGTCTTGAATTCTTTCATGAGAGAATCATTACTGGCATTTATTTCTGAAGGGATTGTCTCATGGGTAGTTTTTCTTATGTGTGCTGTGTATCTCCAAATAATTTTTCAAGTCAATTTTCATTTTCTCCACCATTGCTTTGAACTCAAGCCGAAGTTTCACAAAAAACCAAAAGAACTGCAGATGCCATAAGACAGAGACAAAAACAGAAATTGCTGGAAAAGCAGAGCAGGTGTAGCAGCATCTGTGGAGAGAAATCAGAATTAACTTGAGTTCTGAGGAAGGGTCACTCGACCCGAAATGTTAACTCTGATTAAGCTCAGACCTTATGAGCTTTTCCAGCAATTTCTGTTTTGTCTCTGAAGTTTCAGTAGTTGCTCCTGCTGAGGGTGATCTGTTTTATATGCATATTGCTCTAGACATTCCTGGGAGCTGACAAAGCTTTCTGGCGGGATACTAGATGGTTTTTATTGTGGCAGGAAGATACTCCTTGTACATGGTCTAATTGCATCAGTGCTTGTCTCTTTGTCATTGCATCAGCCTTTACATTAGTGAACAACCTCTGCCCATGGCCTTTTCTGCCAGTTGCTTTGCAAAATTGATTGAAAGCCAGGCGCTTCATTTGTGCATGCAAAAAGGCCACATCTTTCACATGCCTTGATATCTTTGAGTGTTTTAGTGATTGTGTCAACTGGTAAGTTTGTCGTTAGAATCTGTAAGTTTCACTGACTTGTGAGGATCACCTCATATTCACTTCCTTCCTTAAGTAGCTCTTCGACACTCTAAGTCTTTAGTTTGGTCTATAAAGCCTTTCTGGAAAGCTTCCATGGGAGTGAATGCAATAACCAACTGAACAATTATGTTTGCTAACTCTCCATCTGAAAAATCACATAATGGGAGCCCTTTTCTTCACATCAGCTCAAGAAGTGATCAATAGATTCTGTAGGTTTCTGTCTAAATAATATGAATTCTAATTGATGAACATCAAATGTTATCTGACTCTGACGAGGAGTGAAGTTGAGAAGATGGGACTTTTGTAGCGATCTCAGCTGGTAGTGGAATAGAACCTGTGCTGGAGGCATCATTCTGCCTCGCTAACCAGCCATCCAGCCAACTGAGCTAACCAAATGAGAAAATGCACTCTTTAGTATCGTAATTGTTGATTCACTGCTTCACATTTTTGGGGGCCTGATAGGAATCCTTATGGAGATTTTCCATAATCCATGGCTGTGTATCTTCTGTAGTAGTTTGAAATGTGTTCAATTTAAAATTTAGAAGTAGTTTGGAAAATTGCCTGAGTGTAATCAGTATCAAATGTAAGTCTGGTATTGATTTTGAGTGGTTACACATTTTGGAAATGATTAAAAGTAAAGATTAGGTATGGAACACTTATCTTTCTGAATGAAGCCGTATTGTCTGGTCATGTGACCTCACAGTAACAGCAGCGGCGCCTTTTCCAACAAGCATGTGAGTTGCCATAGTAACAGTCTGTCGGAGTTGAGATCACAAATTGTTCTATCTGACTGAACAGACCACAGGGGCTGTGAACAGTTTCAGTATATACTGTAATTGGGGGTTGGGACAGGAACATCATTGTAACAGAAAATATTAAGTTTGGTGATGGAGCCAAACGAAAGAATGATGGGTCAGAGCAATGTGTTCCTGTGGTGTGCTAGAGGGATTCAGTGACATCAGGCAAAAGAATTTTAAAAGAGCTGAAATCTGTTATTGTTATGATGGGGGGCATTAGAGAGAAAATAATAAAAATGCATCATATTCTTTCATCAAATATAGTGAGGGGGTGGTGCGGAGAGGGTGACAGTAATGTGAGATAAGAATAAAAAAAATCCACCCACTGCAGGCAGACTTCTGAATGGTTTTGAGCTTATTCAGCTTGTTAATTATCAAATCATCAAAAACTGATATTCCTATTGGAGACAGTACACGTCTGAATGTGTACCGGCTGTTATTGTGGCAATTTTACATTGTACATATTAGTGCCAGTTCAATGCCAGCTCTTTCTCTACAGCTGCTGCATTAAGACTTTTATCCCCTCCCACTGCAGTGATCCATTAAACAGTGTTAAATCACAGTGTATTCAATCAAGATAGCAATGCCTGAGTTATTTTATTCGTTCATGGGACGTGGGCATTGCTGGTTAGACCTGCGTTTATTGCCCATTCCTAATTGCCCAGAGGGCGGTTAAGAGTCAACTACATTGCTGTGGGCTAGACCAGATAAGGATGACAGATTTCATTCCCCAAAGGAAGTTATTAAACAGAATGGGATTTTATGACAATTATTACAGGGTCGCTATTAGACAAGCTTTTTTTTTTGAGTTCAAATTTCACCATCTGCCACGGTGGGTTTCAACCCCATTTTGCTAGAATATTAGCCTGAGGCTGTGAACTGCAAGGTTATTGACATTAACATTACGCATCCACCTCCCATCTGATTTAGATGCACTTTACAAGGATCCACATTGACAGACATGTTAATCATGGTGGTGTCTATTTGCTATTGAATTCTAGTTTGTGGAGCAAAACCTTCTGTCATGTAGCATTTACCAAAAGCGTTTGGTTTTACAAAACAAATCAAAATAGCAAGAAATCCAATCCAAGAAAATGAAGGAGGGAGTATTCTGAAAGAAAGCAAAGATTCCGCAATTAGAAAAGTATAAACTGAATAAAGAGTAGAGATAAAACAAACAAGCTTTGAAAGTTAAAGTCAATCATATGTTAATATTCCAATTTGGCTGTCACAAAGATTGCTTAAAAGAGCCTTTCGGATGCGGATTCAATGTAAAAATTCAACTGTGTTTGCAGTTTGGGATCAAGAAGCTTTAACTAGAAAAATAGAATACAAAATAGATTGTACATTGTAGGAGAATGATATATTGAGCATTTCATGATATACAGGCAGATTAGGACTAAAAGTAGGTCACAGCAGTAAATAATGCATTAACAGCCCTGGATTAAAGCTTTTTCTAAATTGTTTCGTCTGTTTGTGGTTGCCGTAAAACAAAGAATTGCACAACCCCATTGTTCTCCTGAGCTCATTGCTTTTAAAGTATTTATATAAAAGGTCAGTTGTGATGCGCTAGATGTACCACAACAGCTATGTCCACAAGCACTTTGCTGTTTTAGCCCATAATATCATCTCATTGATCTAATTTAGTGACTTGAAGGGCCTTTAAGAGTACTGAGATTGATGAATTACAGCAAACCGGCAAATCTCATTGCGGCTGACTACTGCATCCCAATCCCAGCATACTTTGCCTGATTTGCTGCAGTCTCCTAGCACAGAGCAAAAAAAATGCACTAAATAAAGATCGATTTTGTTTCAATCCTTCTGGGTCTTTCCCGGCCAGTAAAACACTGCTTGTTACTGACCTAGAAATGTTATTACCATAGCAGATAATAGAGCCACCACTTTTCTGTTTCCATTGTTTTATTTCTTCCCTTCTCTGTCCTCTACATGGAGCATCATTACGTGCAGCGAGACATGTCTTTGCTCTAAGAATGGCAGAACTATGGTAGGATTATAATTCAGATAGTAAACTGCATGTCATTGCCTGAAATATATTAAACTCCACAATAACTGGAAGCAAGACCTTCTGGCTAACGGCTATCTAAAAGAATTCTAAATTGTTTGATGAATGCAGAGTACTGGACTCTTCCTTGAATGATATTTGTTTCTGAGAGATTATGGGTAGATCTGATGTGTTATTGGTGAATAATAAATCACTGCTGACTCTCCAGCACAGTTCCTGCATATTGTTTTGCATGGAGGGAGGCCAGATAAGGGTAACTGGGAATTGAAAATTGAAAATAGCTCAGTGTGTTTTGTATGCCCGATTCTGAATCAGTATATTATTCTCTTGTAGTCAGAATCAATTTGCCTCACCTTGTGTGTTATGACTGAGCATGAAATAAGAACCTGTATTGTGGCCCTTGTTGTGGTTATTTAATTATTTCACTATGAATTACTGCTTTTTAATCCTTACTCACAGCCTCAGTAATAATTACTTATTAAGCTTCTTGCATTGGTTTGGATAGTCTTCAGCAGACAATGAATTTAGTTCAAATCAATGTGAGTATGGAGGCAAATCACATGTTGGTTAATTTGTCTGGATTTCCAGTTATTTTCCAGTTTCAAGTTCACTCTGATGAATGACCAGAAAGCAAACAATCACAATAAACTTAATATAACCCTATTTTTAAGCCAACAAGCATAAAATGCTTTACTTTTAATTACTGGTTTTCATCTGAAGTGTCAAAATCCTTGTCTCAAAATCCAAGGTGCTATCTTTAAAAATTTCCCTTCAATGTGAAATGAATTTATTATTAATTTAGTTACTTATAGATTACTAAACAAAACATTAAGATGAATTGAGCAAATTTTCCTTTGTTGAACAAAATTCTCTTCATTTACTAATTTTATCAAAAGGAGGAAACAAGCATGAAATAATTTTATTCCCCTTTATGATTAATTTGGGAATGAAAGTAGATATGGCATATTATGAGAAATTAATCTCTGAAATGCACAAAGTATTTCTTAACTTTCAATTCAATAACAAGTGCCAAATATGTGATGCAGAATTGAACAGAATGACACAGATAATTTCTACGTTCAAAAGTACCCAGTGAAGGAATAAAGTAATTACATTTATCTGGAGTGGAATCTTACAGGGGTTTGAATAATGTGGGCTATATTGAGAAATATGGCAGAGTTGTATGAGAAGTCTAGCAAGGCCTGCCTTAACTTTGAGGTCAACTCACTACATCTTTTAAATGAGTTCTGAGTGTCACAGCAAGATTCGCACAAGGGAGTGGCAAGTTGCCTATTAAGTGGGATTATTCCTAGTTAACAACCTTATTAATGGCACATCTCACCTCATTAACATGGAGCTTCCTATCTTACCAAATCCAGTGAGCAAACTAGATGCTGAAAATTCTTGACTTAGAAGTCGGAAATTTACCTGGTGACTTTGGCTGGCTGTCTACTCCAAGACCTCTGTATTGGATACCAGGCACCAACATCTTGGGGCAAGGTCCATGGGTACTGGCCAAATGCCGCCCCCCCCCCTCCCCCCAACCATTCCACTGACATTAGTATCCAACATGTGCAAGCTTCTAAGATCCCTCATGACATATGCTGTGTTGTTTAGTGCAAACACATATTTCCAGAAAGTTTTTCTGATGAAGGGTCTAGGCCCGAAACGTCAAGCTTTCCTGCTCCTATGATGCTGCTTGGCCTGCTGTGTTCATCCAGCCCCACACCTTGTTATCTTGTTTTCCAGAAAGTTTGTTATGTTTGTCAGCAGTCCTCAGTCAACTCAAGGGCAGCCTCTGAAACCAGGCTTGCACATGGTCAGTCAGCTGCTTGTGGTAGTTTGCACTGTAGGAATTCAGTGATTCGAAGTCAGGATCCTCTCCTTGGAAGGGACATGGAGCTGAATGTCAGACAGCCCACCACCTGTCCTGACACTTCCTGCTCTGTTGTGTGCTGTTGTCATCCTGGAATGAGCGACTGGCAGTTATTAGGGAGATGAAAGTGGGGGGATCAGCCATTACTTTCGGTGCAGATGAGGCGGTATTTCCTGGTGAGTGAGTTAGTGCAGGGTTAATGGTGTCAGGATTTGGGGTGGCTGATGGTGAGGCAAGATGCTGCAGGCAATAGCGAGAGTGGAAGAGCGAGAACCTTGATGGAGGAAGGGTATGGTGGCAGAGATTAAGTGAATGTGAGTTAACAAAAAGAAGGTAGTGATTATGCTGGTGCTGTGGAGAAGATCATTCACCTTCTTCCTTGAGTGCTGTGCATTCCTCCAGATGGCTAAGACCGCACACTGAGCCAGGTGATAACCTCAGACCAAGTTAGCATGGTATTGGCATTGTTGCCTACACTGCAGGTCCTGGGAATTGAGGTTGTCCCACCTCTGCACCACCCATTTAGCAGGATCTCCTGATCTCTGCCTCCATAATGCAGCGTATCAAATTTCCCTTGTCTCTCATGTCCAGGGCAAAAATCCAGAAACACGCAGGGTAGCCCTGGACTAACTGTTTTTGTCCCAGGTGTTCTAATTGCTTTTAAAGCTACGAGGAATGGCAGCCCCTTCTAGGATATCTCAGCAGTGGCAAGTTGTTCCGAGAATAGCGCTAGTAACATGAGCTATAATTGGATTACAGGGGTCCTATGTGGTTAATGAGGTGAATTTGATAAGACATGGTGAGAAACCTTCCAGAAAACTTGATGAAACTGACACAGCCAAAAAATTGTCCGCCACAATTCACAATTGGATATGGCAGGATTGCAGAACTTAGATCTGATCCATTGGCTATGGCATCACTTATCTCTGACTATTACATGTTGCTTACACTGTTTGGCATGCAAGTTCTATGTTGTAGCTTCACCAGGATGATATCACATACTGTTGGCATGCCTCCTGTACTCTTCATTGGGCCAGTTATGGTGGTTAAACTCAGTTATGGTCGTTGACCAAAACTTCATTACCTTAATTTATTGAAGCTCAGTGTTTACTGGGTAGAAGCCCTCAAAAAGGAGCTTTTAATATTTATTATGATATGTCACAAATGGTAGTAGTTTCTTTGGATGGGATGGTTACCAGTTTTGTATTGCCTTTTCACTCTTAATATATTCTTCTGCTATATTGAGTGGGCTTCTGCTAAGTTTGCATCTATCCACCTGCAAGTATTTTTTTTCTCTCTATTGTGAAAGGCAAAAATAAGAAAGATCACTGCATGTAGAAAGATTCTACCACTGAACAGTAAGGTGCTCGGATGTACTGAATCCCTATATTGTACTTGAGAGTTCTGGGTTTAAGTTAATTCAAATCTCTTTTTGATTAAACAAACAAACAAAAAATGTGTGAATACTCTCAGACAGCATTAGTAGAGAAAGAAGCAAAGTTCATTTTCCAGTTTGTGACCTCTCATCAGAACTGGGGTTAGTCAGATATGTAATAGATTTTCAGCAAGCAGAGGGTGAGCAAGGGCAAAAGGAGAATTTGTGATAGCATGGAAGACAGTCTTACGAACAGGAATGATGATGGACCAAGGAAAGGAACCAAGAAATGAAAGCTGTGCCCCAACAAATAAGTGAAAGTGACGACAAGAGAAAAACTGTGTGAAGAAAGCAAAGTAGTAGAGACAGAGTTTACAGTCTAAAATGATTGAACTCCACATTGAGTCTGGTAATCTATAAACTAAAAAGGGCCCATTTGAAATTTGAGGTACTGTTCCTCAAGAATACATTGAGCTTCACTGGAAAAGTGCAGGAGGCCAAGGACAAAGAGGTCACCGTGGTAGCAAGGTGGAGAATTAAAATGACAGGCACTTGGCAACTTGGAACATGTTTGCAGATTGCAGGGGATTTATCACAAACTGGTGACCCAATCAGCGTTTGGTCTCCCTGGTGTAGAGGCACCCACACCATCAGCAATAAATACAGAAGCTTGAATTCAAAATAAAATATGCAAATTGTTGCCTCATGTGGACAGAGTGTTTGAGGGTCTTCGACAGTGAGGTCAGGGAGGTAAAAAGCCAGGTGTTATATATCCTGCGTTTGCAAGGACAGGTGCCATCTAAAGGGGCTACACATGGTGTTGAGGAATAGTGAAGTGGATTAGAGTATCATGGAAGGAATAGTCCCTTGAGAATGTGAAAGGGGAGGTGAGGGGCAAATATGTTTTCAGTAGGATCATGCTGGAAGTGGCAGAGATGGTGGAAAATGATTCATTGAATATAGAGGCTGGCAGGGAGAAGGTGATGACAAAGG
This sequence comes from Ginglymostoma cirratum, assembly GCA_024137785.1. Lineage (NCBI taxonomy): Eukaryota > Metazoa > Chordata > Chondrichthyes > Orectolobiformes > Ginglymostomatidae > Ginglymostoma > Ginglymostoma cirratum. The sequence continues at coordinate 384,912 of JAHRHZ010000097.1, read as the reverse complement.
GAACTCTATTGTGATTCAAGGAGGGTAGTGAAGAGGTGAGTAGATATGTGGGAATTGCGGTAAACATGTTGGAGAGCCCTTTGTTTTTCCTCAACTGAAGTGCAACAATGTGTTTGCAGACTTGTTAGGTTAAAATATGTTCTCTGGCAGTAAATGGACTTAAAGCAAACTGCTTTATAATCCATATTATTCAGCATAATAGTTTAGTGTTTACTACATACAGTGTTTACTACATTAAATTCTGGTGGCTTATCGATTAATTTCTCTAATATTTATACATTGTAGCAGTAATTTAGTTAGCTATCAGTTGTGGTACACTGACAAGTGTGGCTCATTAATATTATTCCTCCTTAGTTAACCCATACAGACTGTTGTATTGTTCAAAATCCACTAACCTTATTATGTGTTTTATCTATTCAATAGAAGATTTCATTTGATTTGTAGTTGTGATGTGATATGCAAACCCATGAACTAAGCTGCAAGTTAACTTTATTTTGCCTTTTTAAGTAGTTAATTTCTATTGTTTCTTTACCCCTCCTCTTCTTTCAGTGTGCTGGGTGAGGGCAAATTGGACCCATATGTCAGTGCTTTAGGATGGCCAGTGACGGCTCGAACATTACCAGTCCTGTGGTACGTCAGATTGACAAACAGTTTCTGATCTGCAGCATTTGTCTGGATCGTTACAAAATTCCTAAAGTTCTCCCCTGTCTTCACACCTTTTGTGAGAGGTAGGTAACCACTTTTTTTAATTTGACTGAAAAGTTTCCTCAAAGACTTCGATTTTTTTTTTTTGATATTTTATATTACCTTCAAAAAATGCAAGAAATGAAGTGCTGTTTCAAAATTACTGTTTCTGTTTTGTTGGTTTCTATAATTTGTGTGAACATGATCAGACTCAGACCTTTTAGTTATTTGCTTTCTAAGCAACAGATTTATTGGAATTCGATATTGATGGGAGTTACACATGAAGTCTTTAGTAAGGAAGTAGCGGAAAAATCTATGCTGGATCAATGGACTAGATGAATGTACTTCAGTGTTCTGTGTAATGGAGGCTTCCTCCTCACTTCGTGAATGAACCTTTGTGACCTATGAATCTCTTGTTTCTTCTATTAAATTTGTTCAATACAAGGTGTCAGATATCTGTCCTAGAGTCTGGGTTCCAGGAAAAGAGGATATGGCTAAACATATCTTTTTTCACAGTCTGTTGATATCAACACAGATTTGTAGTTATCTAACACCAGGCCGATTTCTTGAGAATACTTCACAGATGACATTATATTTCACAGCATGTGTTCCAGCAACTGGTACACTGACTTTCCCAATGGTAGCTAAAACAAAAATGCTAATATGTTTGCTAGACTGTGAATTACAACATCAAAGCACAGAATTACTTCTAGAGGGAGTCTCTTCCATCAGCATGGTATCCACAGAGACTTACCCAAGTGATAATCTGCTGCTGAAAGACTAGAATAAAGATGCACTATAGAATTGCCACAAGATTGATGAAACATGGTAATATAGGTTTACAGAGCTATTGGCTTCTCAAACAACTAAAACTGTCTTCTGATCTACTCTGTAGTTTTACAGCATTATGTTTTAAAGCTCATTGAAAATTTATGAACAATTCAAGATTCAAGCAAAAAGATTCATCTTGCTTCTGATGACTAGCAGCTCTTTGAGAAATATGAAAATCCTCTCGTTGCCCATGACTGCAGGAAAGGTACTATCCTGTCCATGGAAGAAAACCCTAGACTTAGAACTAATTGTGAGGTGACTTTATAGAGGCGCATATGACCACCAATAATATACAAAAAGTAAATATTGAATACCACTGCAAAGTAAACTGTAAAAGGAGGGCAAAGGGACACAAGGTTAAACTTTTGGAAAGCAAATAGGGATCTGATATCAGGAAGTTCTACACAAAATAAACAGTTGGCATGTGAATGAACTAGTGGACAAGTTAGTGGAAATGAATTTAAGGAATAATGGAATGCTGTAATGGGAGGATGTGATATAGAATTTTCTGGCTGAGTGACCTTAAGTGGTCTGAGTGGTTTCCTTGTCTCCTGTTTTTGTGCAGAATACTAAAGCAAAAGTGATAATGTAATTAGAAGGTGCTACCTAGCTGTAAACGATACCCACAAGATACTGCAACAAGACATGCAAGAAGCAACTGAAGGTGAAATGTACTGAATTTGACTAACTGAACCCCTGTGATGCCTGAGTCATGCATTTTTTTGGGAACAGATTATATTCAGGTGGAATGATTTATGTATACGGGGCTAGAATTTCATACATACCCACTTTAGGATCAATTCCTGCATCTGGATGGTGAGGCATGAAGCATCCTGGCATTTGGTCTTACCGCTCAATTACATTGAGCCAGTCAGCTGCCAGTTGTAACAGGCACCTTGCAGAGACATATGACTGTTGGCATCACAGCATTCCTTGGCTAAGTGAAGAAGTGAACTGGAAAGGGAGGATGGCTGGATGGAGGTGGTAAATGGTGGTGATTAGGAGGGCCCAAGTTGTTTTAATATGATGGAGCTACTTAATCCTGTTCCTCCTGGCTCCACACTGATGTTTTAGAAGTATTTATGAACTTGTTCATTGCAGCAGGACCCACTTGCTAGCCTGCATTTGGACCCGGTTTTCAATAGGCAGATTGCCCTTGCACTGAATCTCTGAAATATATGTTAATCCCCTATTTCACTAAAAGTAACTATAAGCATTGGCTCAATGAAGCATTTTAAATTGGAGATAAAGAGACTTTTGTTATCCAAGGTTATTAAAGTATGCAGATGAGATTGCACACTATCAGACATGACCTCACTGAATCACAGAACAGGTTTGAGCAACTGAAATGACCTGCTGCTCCTGTGTTCCAGCCTGGTTGCTGCACCCTGATATATTTACCTTAACAATGCAGGGCACTTTCAGCTAATATAGTATGTGCACATCATGGCTGTCACATTCAGAAACCAGTTACCACTCAAAAATAAAGGGTCCTGCACTAACAGTGAAAAATGGACGTCAGTTGTCTAGAGATCCTGCTAATTTGTTGCTAATTTTCAAGGTGTTAGATAATTTTTTATTTTCACGATGCTGAAAGATACTTTAATATTATACATCATAGTTTGTCACTAATGCTGCTTCTAGTCTCTCTTCACTGTGAGTAGCCTGTGAGATCTGGCCATTTTAAACAATAACTGCTTCCGTTCTATTGACTTTGAGTGGAATATTCCAGCGCTTAGAAGGAATATTAGCTTTACAACATTCAAACTTTTAGGGTGATTATGGGAGTTTTTGTTTTTGGCAATGGTTTTCTGTGATTTAGTTTATTTTTCCACTAAACTGGAAATCAGTGGCCTTGTAGTGAATAATACTTTGATTCTTACGGATGCATTTCAAGAAAGAGTTAAACCAGAAGAATAATAGATCACTTTGTTAGATTAAACTTTGGGATTTATAATGTAGATTACATGCTCTAAAATTTCCTGTTCTGGGATCTGCTACTTGGTAAATTGCACCTATGTAAAAATTGATTTAAAAACCAGGTAATTAACAAAGGAGACTCTACCATAATGATTTGCAGTTGATCTATATTATCTACATTTGTACTAGTGAAACTAATTTTATGGACTGACATAGCATGAGTTAAAAGCACACTGATTTATTTCAGACAACTCCAAAATCAAACTAAATTCACTTCAAACTGATGCACTACATTTTGAGACCAATGAACGATTGTTCCATTTCTGTCTGTTTATTTTTAACTGTTGAGAACATAGAACAATTACCCCGTTTTGAAAATGTTGTATCCCAAGGATCAAAGTACTTTATTGTGCTGTGTAAGCTGAGAAGAAACAATTCTTAATGTGACTGGGGAAGAGCACAGATCTCAAATAGAACCAGTTCACCTTACACCAGCTAATCTTTGAATCCTGTCATCACAACACTGTGGGTCTTTTGTATTCAGGGCCAGGTCAGAAGATAAAGGTCAGTGACTGACATTTTGATTCTTGCAAATAGATTGAACAAGAGTATCATATTTGAAACTGAAGCTTTTTGAAATGTTGAATTTGAAGAATATTATATTGAACTCACCATTGGGCTCTCTGCATTTAAAAGAGGGGAGTCACTGGCTGTCTGCCTCTTTTGTTCTTGGGCAGCCCTGTCGATTCGTATTATTGAGGCATTCTGCCATCAGTGGACACTGCAGGAAATCAAGTGTCTAACTAACAGGGCGAGTAATATCACAGTTTAGTTTCACAACTTTCTCTTGAGTTGATGTTTTTGTCCCTTGTTTCATAAATTATGTGCATATTTACATGTCTGATGACATTGGGGCAACCCAGTTCCATCTCTGTGGATCAATTTAAAAATGCATGCACTGCATGGTTGATTGCGCCAGTTCTGATTTATTTTAAGCTTCTGTGGACTTAATTGGATCACATCTTGGACAATTGTATTAGTGATACCTCAACAGGAGTATTTGTGTTTCCGGTTTTGTCAGGTGAAACTGGATAATGCAACTAAGATGGGCCATTTAGTTAGGGTTCTTGTGGTGCAGTGGAAGCGTCCTTACTCCTAAGCCAGGAAGCCCGAGTTCAAATCCCACTTGCTCCATAGATGTGTAATGACATCTCTGAAAAGGCTGATCAAAAAATATCTAGGCCATTTAGTTATGTGTTGCTGGGCTGGCTGTTGCACATCATTCTTACCAGGGAAAATGGACTTTGTTCATGGTTGTTGAGGCACATCACTGTCTGAAGATTAGAGAAATGAGCAATCACATTTTGATAAATGTCTATTAGTAGCAGAAAGCTATTGGTCAGTTTAAAATTGATGATTATGCTATATAAAACAAAGGAATGGTGCTGGATTAAACTAGTTTATCAGACCTAATTGTAAGACCTTCCCTCTGCCTGGCTTTACCAGTTCATTGAAATTAGTAATTGAATGCAAGTGGTTATACTTGGAATCAAACAGTAGTTGTAACTTGCAAAACTTTTCTCATTTTAAGAAATAAAATTTTGTACTAGAGACTTGATATTTCTGTGGTAATGTTGTCAGCCTTACTACTTTTGATCATTTGAAAGTGAAAAGTCCAAAGTCTATTAATTTAAAAACTCTTGTCAAGGGATTTAAACAATGAATTGTTCTCTTCCTTCCTTGCAGGTGTCTACAAAACTACATTCCTGCCTACAGCTTAACTCTTTCCTGCCCAATCTGCCGTCAGACCTCTATCTTGCCTGAAAAGGGAGTTTCGGCGCTACAGAATAACTTTTTCATTACAAACCTAATGGATGTTCTTCAGCGGACTCCAGACAACAGCTGTGAGGACTCCTCCATCCTGGAGACTGTCACAGCAGTAGCAGCAGGGAAACCCCTTTCTTGTCCAAATCATGATGGAAATGTAAGTTAACCCATTGCGGTGCTACTCTGGTTCAACTTTAATCAGAATTGATTATTAAACTTGTCTGCTTTAGTAATGACAATGATGATAGTAAAATTTTATACCCACTGCAAATTGAGTATATTGTTCAACCAAGACTGGATTAATAGGTTTGCTTCACTTCTCTCTTGCTTTAGAACTTGTAATAGTTTAATCTTGTAATACTTGAACAACACTAATAATAATTCAGCAAATAAGACTATAAATTATTTGACAATGAAACCCTATTAGGCAGATATTAGATCACACTAGGTTTGTTATCTAATTTTTCTGTAATTAATGTACTCCCCATTTCTGTGAAGGCTTTTTCATTTCCAAATTATTCTCGTGATAGATATTTCAAATGTGGTGAGAATCCAAAGCCAACTCTTTATCATGTTATTCCCAACTGGCCATGTACGTCTTTTAAGCAGAAAACTTTAGACAGAAATTAAGATTCAAAGACTTTGTTTCTTCACCGTAAGATATAGGAACGGAATTAGGCTATTCGGCCCATCAGGTCTTCTCCACCATTCAGTCATGGCTGATATGTTTCTCAACCCCATTCTCCTGCCTTCTCCCCATAACCTGTAATCCTCTTACTAATCAAGAACCTAGCTATTTCTGTTTTTTTAAATACATTCAATGATTTGGTCTCCATGCCTTCTGTGACAATGAGTTCCACAGACTCAACCCTTGAGTTGAAGAAATTCCTCCTCCTCTCAGTTCTAAAGGGTCATCCCTTCACTTTGAGGCTGTGCCCTTGGGTCCCAGTCTCTTCTACTAGTGGAAACATCTCTATGTACATCTATCCAGACCTCAACAGTATTATGTACATTTCAGTCAGATTACCTCCACCCTGATCCTTGAAAACGCCAAGTACAAAACCAGAGTCCTCAACTGCTTCTCCTGACAAGCTCTTCATCCCCGGGATCATTCTTGTACTCCTCCTCTGGACCCCCTCCAATGCCAGCACATCTGTCCTCGGATACGGAGCCCAAAACTGCTTACAGTATTCCAAATGCATCTGACCATAGCCTTATGCAGCCTGGGCAGTACACCTCTGATCTTGTATTCTAGCCCTCTTGAAATGAATGCTAACATTGCATTTGCCTTCCTAACTACCAACTGAACCTGCATGTTAACCTTAGAAGAATCCTGAACTAGGACTCTCAAGTTCCTTTTATGCTTCAGATTTCTGAAGCTTTAGAAAATAGTCTATGCCTCTACTTTTCCTACCAAAGTGCATAACTTCAGACTTGCCCACATTATATTCCATCTGCCATTTCTTTGTCCACTCTCTTGGCCTGTCCAAGTCCTCCTGCAGCCTTTCTGTTTCCTCAACACTACCTGTCCCTTCACCTATCTTTATGTCATCTTGTGTCATTAGTGGCAATGCCCTCATTCCTTTGTCCAGATTTTTTGATTATCCTGTTTTACTTGCAGCTCCCAAAAACACGGATACAGAACAACTGTACTCATAATAATCCTAATAATTTAGATCAAAAAAGTTGGCACAACCTGTTAAACAATGTTATATGTAGCTCTAGGTCAGTTAATCACAGGTCTAATCTATCAAGGGAGTAACCCTGTTTTATAGATTAAACTCTTAGGAAACTTCATGGTTTTTATTAGTAATATAAGATAGCTGTTGAAATTTTTCTTGATTTGGATTGTCTTTCTCCTAAGATGAATTTTATTCATTTAAGAAATAGCAACTTTAAATTCTAGAGTTTCAATTTCATAAAGCTGGAATTTTGTAGCATTAACACCCTGTGACACATCCAACCTGCATTATTGCTGGCAGCAGTGTGTACCATCTATAAAATACACTATATAGCAACTTACTGTTCACAGCACTTTCCAAACTTGCAACCTCTACCACCTGGAAGGACAGTGGCAGCAGATTCTTGGGAACACCACTAAATGCAGGTTCCCCTCCAAGCCACCTACCGTGCTGATTTCCAACTATTTGCATTTACTTTACAGTCATTAAGTCAAAATACTGACCTCCCTAACCCCACTGTGGTATTCCCACACCACAAGGACTGCAACAAGCATGGGGCTGGATGAACACAGCAGGTCAAGCAGCATCAAAGGAGCAGGAAAACTTGACGTTTCGGGCCTAAACCCTTCATCAGAAATGGGGGAGGGGAAGAGGGTTCTGAAATAAATAGGGAGAGAGGGGGAGGCAGATGGTGGAGAGGAGGCAGACAAGTCGAAGAGGCGGGGATGGAGCCAGTAAAGGTGAGTGTAGGTGGGGGGGTAGGGAGGAGATAGGTCAGTCCAGGGAGGACGGACAGGTCA
>JAHRHZ010000097.1:362068-376768 GCA_024137785.1 Ginglymostoma cirratum | reverse complement strand
GGGGGGGAAGTTGCGGTCCTTGAAGAATGAGGACATTTGAGATGTATGGGAGTGGAATGTCTCATCCTGGGAGCAGATGCGGCGGCGGCGGAGGCTGAGGCAGCTCATCACTGTCTTCACCAGGGCTATTAGGGATGGTATATAAACGCTGGCCTATCCAGCCTTGCCCACATCCTGTAAATGAATAACTGATTTCCAAACAGGACAAGAAGCAGGCTGGAGACTTTGTTGGAATCCAGGTCGAAGAAAGTGTGAGATTTCTTGTTGATTCTACGGTCATGAAAAGAATCTACAACTAATTTATGAAAATATATAGACCAAGGTATTTTTATTTATATCTCCATGGCCCAATAATCCCACCACAAAGTCAAATGGAGACTTTGAAAAAAATATCCTGGATGTTTAATACCAGACCATTAGAAGTAATGCTTGAAATGTGCAGGGTTCTGTTTTGAGTCTTGGGCTGAAGGCTGAAGGGACTGTGAATGTTGAAATATTAAGTCAAAGTAAATGGAACAAATGTGCTTGTAGCGAAACCAAGTGTCTGGAGAGCGTGCTATAATAATTTTCTAACAACTTTTCCCCTCCAGTGTTAACATATCTATCACTGTCTTTCTCCAGGTAATGGAGTTTTACTGCCAATCCTGTGAGACAGCAATGTGTCACGAATGTACAGAAGGTGAACATGCCGAGCACCCAACTGTTCCCCTCAAGGATGTGGTAGAGCAGCACAAGTCTTCCCTGCAGACTCAACTGGAGGCTGTCAAACAGAGGTATTTGCGTAATGTGCATGCAGCATGAGCTTAGCTTGGCATTTGATCATTCTGTGTTCGGGTGGGAATAATTTCCGTTGGTGAGATGTGAGCTAACTTGAGTTAACAAATTTCTTTAACACAACACAGGTCATCAAGGATAAAATAATAACCCTGATACTTGCAAATGCCAGAAAAGATCTTGGAATCATGAATTTCACAGCATCCAGCAAAAAAAAAAGTCTTTACCTGGTCGGAGGGGTTTATCCCTCTCTTCTCTCAGGGGTTACCAGCTCTGAATCTCTTTAGCTTTGAATTTCACAAATTTCACACTGAGGGCATCTGTCTCTTTGGAGTGCCCTCGGTGCTCTTCGCTCTCACTGGCCTTGTTGCCAAGGCTGCAGAGCTAGTGGCCCTCTCTAGTTAGGTTTGCAGCACAAAGAGTCAGTCTGAAGGCTGCCAGAAGCAGCCTGTAGGTTGGACCCATGGTTGCGCTGCCCACAAATGAGCGTGGGACCCGGCCCGACCCTTGCAGTTTGGCCCAGGAGACAGGGTCCCATCCAATCCATTGGATAATTAATTCTTTTCAGAGATCTATCCCATTTCTCTGCTCTTTCACTCTTTTGTGGGCGTTTTGTTTTCTTATAGCTTTATTCATCAAATTTCCTTTGGAAAATTAGTGGCTTTTATCAGGCACAGCATTTTCAAATCATCACAACTCCGTGTGAAAAATATTCTCCTCTTCTCTCTAGTTTGTTTGTCACTGATTGTAGTGAATAGTTCTAATTAAAAATGTGTTCAAATAGAAAGCAATACAACTGAAACTTTATTCAGACTTCTCAATACATATGGGTGGAAATTTAGTCTGTTATATCCTCCATCCTCCTAATGTATTTGATAAATGAGACCAAGTTGCCTCTGGTCAACAATTTGGCAATTTCTGCCAGCAGAAGTAAATTGAATTGCACTTGGCAAAGGATCAGTGTAGCTCTGCACGTGCGGCACTGCCCTCTCCAAGTATCAAAACACTTTTTTAAATAAACTGGGACTTTCTTCACTGGAGAGTAGGAGGTTGAGGGGTGACCTTAGAGGTTTATAAAATCATGAGGGGCATAGATGAGTAGCAAAGGCCTTTTCCCTAGGGTTGGAGGAGTTCAAAACTAGGAGGCATATTTTTAAGGCAAGAGGAGAAAGATTTAAAAGGGATGTAAGGGGCAACATTTTCACATAAAGGGTGGTTCGTATGTGGAATGAACTGCCAGAGGAAGTGATAAATGTTGTAACTGTACCCACATCTAAAGGAGGTTTGGATAGGTACGTGAATAGGGAAGGTTTAGAGGGATATGGGCCAAATGCAGGCCAAAAGGACTGGTCTAGTTTGGGAAACTTGGCTAGCCTGGACTAGTTGGACTGAAAGGTATCTTTCCATGCTGAATGACTCTGACTCTGTAAATGTTTGGTCAAATAGCAGAAACATGAAACATAAACCATTCTTTCTCCATCGGCATGTTAGTTTGCAGTTCCAGCATTTTTCTCCACCTCCGCTCTCCCACCCAATTTTGTTTCCTTTTTTTTGGTTTCTCCCTCTCCTGGACCACGTGTATTGCTGACAAGGCACGGGTAAGCGAGAATCATTCATCAAGAAAATAAGAAAAATGCTTTGGTTGTCACTGCACTTCTACCGTGAGTTAGGTTCTAATGTGCTCTGGCTTTGTCAATTGTCAAGCTACATGGTGACTGTAAATTTTCTGAAGGGGCCTAGATTGGTGATCTATTGATGACCCACTACCTCCACAAATTACTGACTTTGCTGCTTCTGTTTAAAGCCAGAGACCAATGTGTTCTATTAGTAATTCTGAGAGAGCTCATTCAGCGTTCTCAAATTGGCACCCAGCTGTAGCTCATAGGAACATCTTGTTCTACCAACAGAGGTAGAATTGTCTATAAGGATGATAGATGTGGGAGAATCATGAACTTGGCTGCACTCGTGCCATTAGAAATGAATAGAAAATTGAAATGAAGAAATAGATTTTCCCAAGAAACAGACTAAAGTGGCTTTCAGCTTTGGCTGCTTTTTGAAGAATAATCTTACATAGATAAAATTTGTAGCATTCTGAAATAATTCTGCGCTTGACAGTGTTTCTTTGTTTACCACTGCCTGCAGATTTGTGAAGTAGAAAGTTTGCAGACTGAACCATCCTTCAACAATAATGCAGTCAGCTTTGCTAATTCATGCTTCTTCATCTTTCTAACTTTTTTTAAGAGTGGTGAAATTATAACTACATGGATGTTAGTGCACAGAACTGGCCAATCCGCCCAACAGTGCTATGCTGGCATTTATGTTCCATATGAGCTTCTTTCCATATTACTTCACGTAATCCTATCCACATATCCTTCCTAATTATTTTATACCTCCTGTACTAATCTAACATTTTTTAAGAAGTGTACCTCTAGACTATTCACCTTTAAATGTGGTGCTTGAGTTCCAATCTATAGATAAGAAAATCTGTTTTGTTTTTGAATTTGTATTGGATTTATTAATAATAATCTTTTTGTATTAATGGCACCTGGTATTGGATGTCCTCATAAGTAAATATTCTCTTTATGTCTACCTTGTCAATCTCTTTAATATTTTAAAAAATCTTAAGAAAGCTCCAACTTATTTAAGTATTGTGACGGTTCTGTCCTCTTTGGTTCCGGTATCTTTCTGATAAACCTTTTTATCTTTTCTAGTGTTTTTATATTTTTCTTGTATGTTGTTTGGTCGCCAAAATTACAAGAGTATGGTACGATTCAAATAAGCTCCTATTGTAGTTTGACATAAATTCATTGCATTTAATTTCTTCCCTTGATTGAAAGCCAATACTTTATTTGCATTTTTCTGACCTTTGTAATTGGTGCTGCCACTTTTTAATGATTTGTGAATCTGTACTTGTGGATATTGGGTAAACTATTAAGAAATAGATGAACTGACAGTAAGAGCATATGCAAGGAAATATAAAGTAGCTAAGTTAAACATCAGTTCCTTTTTTTTACAGGATGAAATTAGTACTGTGAAGCCTGGAAATGACAGATCTGAACCAGTATTTCATCTGTCTTCACAGTAGGTGGCACATGAAACAACTCAAATAGTAGAAAATCCAAGAGGCAGGAGGGAGGGAGAGACTTAAAATAATCGGAATCAATCACAAGAGGAAAGCTACTTGGATTAACTGCTATAATAAGGTGTGGAGCTGGATGAACACAGCAGGCAGGCAGCATCAGATGAGCAGGAAATCTGACGTTTTGGGTCCGGACCCTTCTTCAGAAATGGGGGAGGAGAAGGGGGCTCTAAAATAAATAGAGAGAGGGGGAGGTGGTGACAGAAGGTGGATGGTGGAGAGAAGACAGACAGGTCAAGGTGGCAGGGATGAAGCTAGTAAAGGTGAGTGTAGGTAGAGAGTTGGGATGGGGGTTGGTCAGTGAGGTGGAAGGAGCAGGTAGGTGGGAGAGAAGATGGACAGGTCAAGGAAGCGGGGATGGGGGTGGGGGATGGGGGGCTGGTCCTGGAATGAGGTCGGGGCTGGGGAGATTTTGAAGCTCATAAAGTCCGTATTGAGACCATTGGGTTGTAGGGTTCCAAGGTGGAATATGAGATGCTGTTCCTCCAGTTTCCGGGTGGCATCATTGTGACACTGGAGGAGGCCCAGGGTGCGTTGAAGTGGATCGCAACTGTGAGGTGTTGTTATTTGTCGTGAACCGAGCGTAGGTGCTCCACAAAGCAGTCTCCGAGCCTTCGCTTGGCCTCCCCGATGTAGAGGAGGCCACATCAGGAACAGCGGACACAATAGACCACATTAGCGGATGTGCAGGTGAATATCTGTTTAACGTGGAAGGTTTTCTTTGGGCCTGGGATGGAGGTGAGGGAGGAGGTGTAGGGGCAGGTGTAGCACCTCCTGCAGTTGCAGGGAAAGGCATCTCGGATTAACTGCTGATGTGTTCCTTGGATCTGATGGCCTCCATCTTAGCATCTTAAAATAGGTAACTTAAAATAGTTTTCCACAATTACCTATACACAGGAAAGGTTCCAGTGTGTTGGAAAATAGCAAATAAGTTCCATAATCAATGAGGGAGATGGAAAATGAGTTAACCTAACACCTGTCATTGGGAAAAATGTTGGAATCCATTACGATGGAAAAAGTAGCTGGACATTTTCAAGTGGACATTTTATGGAGGGGGAATTGCATTTTAGTATTATTATTTTGGAGTTCTCTTGTGAATACAACAAACAGGAAGGATAAAGGGGAACCAGTATATGTATGTTTTTGGATTTGAAAAAGGCCTTTAAAGTGACACACAAAAGATTCTTGGTGTGTGGAGTAATCTGTTAGCATGGACAGAGAATTAGCTAACTGTGAATTAGGATAAAAGGTTTATTTCCAGATTAACAAACTATAAAGTGTGGGGTACCATAAGAATTGGTAGTAGGACCTGAAATATTTTCAATTTGTTTATGACTTAGATTAGAAGACAGTGTACTGTAGCCAAATCTCCTGACATTATAAAAATAAGTGTGAAAGCAAGTTGTGAGGAGAATTCTTTACTTTAGGCAGAATCATCTAATCTTGGAGGTGAAAGCCGCTTAATTAGGTGGGGTGGTGGCATTACAGAACACTGTCACCATTTTACATTCACCGGAGTTAAGTTCTGGGCAGAAGCAACAAAGCTCCACTTTTCTCTGCAACCCTTTGAGGTGCTTAAATGGTCAACTAATTACAACTAAGGGTCTGTTCAATTCTGGCTTGCACGTGGGGCAAAAGAGTCGGCCTATCTGACTGGTAAAATAGCTGTCATTTATTACCCCTTTGATTTGAACTAAAATGCAATCACCGAACACATTGGTCCACGCAATCTTGGTTATCCTTCCATCAGCAGTGACAGTTACCTTGGTGGCACTGCTGAAGTGCGTGAGTTGCTGGCCTCAACTCATCTGGTGGGTCTCTCTCGTGGAACTTTCACTCCAGGGACTTGATTTCAGAGAGAGACTAGCACTACGACATGACTGGAGAAAGATCTAGTAGACCATGTTGTGAAGAGTCAGCTCTGACATCTTGCCGCCTTGCGAGCAAGCAAACAAGATGCCTTGTTGGCAGAATCTTCTGATTTCAGATAGTCTGCAAAGGGATATGGATAGGATCGTGTGAGTGGGCATAATTGACTGATAGAATATAATGTTTGAAAATATGATATAATACACTTTGATAGGAAAAATAGAAAAGCAAGATATTTAAATGGAGATAAACAATAGAATGCTGTGTATACAAGGATTTTTTTTGTACATTAAGCACAAGTTAAATATATACAGCAAATAATTAGGACTACAAAAGTAGAGAAGTTTTGTTATAATTGTTCAGAATCTTGATGAGACCACATCTGGAGGACTGGATTCTCCTTATTTAAGGAGGTTCATACTTGCATTATACGGGGTTAAGAGAAAGTTCACAGCTGATTCCTGGACAAAGGGGTTGCCTTATGTGGAAATGTTGAGTCAGTTTGGCCTATACTCACTGGACCTTACAAGAATGAGAGGTAATTTTACTGAAACAAGATTCTGATATGTCCTGACAGGGCAGATACTGAAAGGATATTTCCCTTGGGGGTGGGAGGTGTATAGGGCACGGCATTTCAAAATAAAAGGCTCCCATTAAAGACTGAGACAAACAACAATTTCTTCTGAGGCTTATTAATCTTTTGGAATTCTCTACTCCAGAAAGCAGTGGGTCTTTTAAACAGCAAATTTTTTGTTTTATTTTTTAATACAGCCAAGTTTAAGGTTATGGGGGATAGGCAGGAAAGCAGGAGTTGTGGTCACAATCTGATTGGCCATGGTCTTGCTGAATGGTGGGACAGGCACAAAGGGCTGAATGGCCTGTTCCTATTTCGTGATACTTATCTATGTCACCTCTCCTGGTCTGGAACTCTTGTACACATCAATTCTGCAAGTTATATTGTCTTGGATTTTGTAGCAGTGTTCTTCATTCTTAACTATGTCCCTTCCTATCAACACCCTCAACACAATTTGGCATCATCAGCAAATTTTGAAATTTTACTTGTGACCTGAGTTTAAATCATGCATGTAAATAATGACGTATCAGCACCAATCTCTCTGGATCCCCATTTTTCCACCTTACTTGAAAGCAAGGATTTTGAAAATTGTTTTTTGTACACTTTGTACAAATGTTTACTGTCAAAACCTTTGCCTCAACACTAGTCAGAACCTGAAATCGGTTCAGTATTGAAGTTCTTAACTTTCCCCATGACAGCCACTGAAAGTAACACCACCAGGATGTTTATATGTTTAACTCTCATCCTGTAAATTATGTTAAAAATCATTGTACCAGCTAACCTGCCCATTATAACAATTTTATTCGTGGAAGATTGTGTGCAAATTGGCCAGCTACATTATAACAGCGTCTACACAAACAATGAAGCGTTAAGTGTTTTGAAGTATCCTGAGATTGAGAGTACTGTATGAATATAAGTCTTTATTACTGAGAAGTGTGGTCTTTTTTTTTTTAAAAGATGTAGACACTGTCTAATTAGTACACAGCAAATCTGAAAACGTTTTGATGTAAAATGTAATTTCATTCCAAAAGGAACAACTGAGATAAAAGGTCTTGTAAATAATTTGGTGTTCCTTGTCATATATTCATTCTAAAACTCTCGTGATCAAAACAGAAACTTTCATTTTATGAAATTGATTACATTTTGTATAAATGTGAAAACAAAATAACTGCCGATCTATCACACTACTGAGTGGATTGAAACATTAGATTTTTGGAAAGGACACTGAGACAGTGTTCATGTTTACCTAAAAGCCTATTGGTGTTGCTAGCAAGTCCATACAGCATGGACCTCATCACGTAACAGTAGCTTTGAAAGGTAATATTTACTGTGCAACTGAGAAATCAACTTTGTGTCACTTTTCAATAAAACAATTTCAAGTACATTCACTTTTAAGAGGAAATCACCAAGAAACAAGATTCTCAATCTGGACAGTGCTGCTCGCTTGATTTCCTCCTTTATTTTTACATTTATTGTTCCCTTTACTTTTGATCCATCATGTAACTTTTGGTGACTTTTTTTTTTACCTGATCTTTTTAAAGAGAGGGACCATAACACAATAGAATTGTCCATTTAAGTTTGAATGCAATATTGTTCATTCTGAAACTAGGGTCTTAAATCTGAGCAAAGGAAACTGAGGGTGAGGCACAAGTTGGCTAGGTAGATTGGGAAAATACACTAACAGATTTAACCGTAGACAGGTAATGGCTAATATTTAAAGAAATACAGGGCTGCAACAGATATACATCACTCAAAGACACAATCACAGAAAGGGGGGGGTTTATCCACCAATGTTGACAAATTATGTTAAAGATCGCATTAGATCCGATGAATTGGCTGAATAAGCATGCTAGAAATAGTGATAAACCTGAGGACTGGGAGCAATTTGAGACTCAGAAGGGGGAGAAAATGATCAAGAAATGAAAAAAGAGTACGAATGTAAGATAGCAAAGAATGTACGGGTGGACTGTAAGATGTTATGCCAATATATAGATTTTAAAATGGCAAGGATAAATGTGGAGACAGGAAAATAGTGGAGAAACTAAACAGTTCCTTTTTGTATCTCCTTTTCAAGGAAGAAAATACATAAGAGCTTCCAGAAAAAAATGGGTGACCAAGGAACTTGTGTAACTGAACAACTAAAAGAAATCGATATTAGTAAAGAGAGTACTTGTGGAAAAATAGCTGAAAAAACAGACTTGTTAGCTTGATGTCCATATTAAGAAAAATGTAAAAAATTTTCACATGAAAGATGTGATAACTGAACATTTGGAATTGAATGGCAAAATTAGACAGGGAATCAGTTTTTAAAAACCATTTTTTCTTGAGCGTGTTGTTTAGACAAGGGAGAACCAGTGGACATTGTGTATTTGGATTTTCAGAAGTTTTTTGATAAAGTCCCACACAGAAGATTAGTGAACAAAATTTGAGTGCATATGCTTGAAGGAAATATACAAATATGGATTGACAATTCCTTAATAATAAGGATCAGTGCTAGGTCCACAGATGTTCACAATCTATATGAATGACTTGGATGTATGGACAAATTGTAATATTTTTAAAGTTGCTGATGATACCATGCTAGGTGGGAATGTAATTTGTGAGGAATGTGCAAGGAGGCTTCAAAGGACTTGAACAGGCTAAATAACTGAGCTAAAACGTAAGAGATGAAGTATAATTTGAATAAGTTTCAAAGTTACTCATCTCTGCTATGAACAATAAAGATACAGAAAGAATATTTCTTAAATGGTGAAAGATTGGCAAGTATAGTGTCCGAAGGGATCTGGGTGTTTTTGTTCTTGAGTCACTAAAGGCTAGCATGCTGCTGTGGCAAGCAATTAGAAAGGCTAATGTCATTCATTTCAGGGGTTTTGAGTATATAAGTAAATAGGCCTTGCTAAAGTTGTATAAAGTCATTATGAGACATCAACTGGAGTATTGTGTAGAGTTTTGGCCCCTTTATCTAAAGAGGGATGTACCTATCATAGGGGTTCCCCAGATTAATTCCTGGAATTGGCAGATTGTCTCCGAGGAGAGATTGAGGAAAATAGATTTGTGTTCCCTAGAGTTTTGAAGAATGGATGGTGATCTCATTTGAACTTATAAAATTATTGCAGGATGTGACAGGGTGGATAAAAATGGAATGTTTCTTTGACTGGTAACTCTTTAAGCAGGATATGTAAATTAAAGCAAAGGGAAGGATATTTGAGACTGAAATGAATTTCTTCATTCAGATTGGTGAATCTTTCAATTTCTACCCCAGAGCACTGTGGAAGCTCAATCATTAAGCAGGTTCAAGACAGAAATCAGTAGGTTCCTGGAGACTAATGACATTAAGACAGTGCTTCCCAACCACCTGACAATTGATGCAGCCCCTCAGTGAGAAGTGTGTAAAGTCGGGATGGGGGATGGATTACAACAGTCAGGAAGAGTGGCAGAACTACATGGCAGTTACTGCTGCCTCTGAGTTTGCAGAACCAAAATTTCAGCTTGCAACCCATCTTGGGGTCCCAAACAGCACTTTAGGAAGGTGGAAATAGTGCAGGAAAGTGGCATTGATGAGATGATCAGTTGTGATCTTGAATGGTGGAGTAGGCTTGACGGACTGAATGGTCTACCCCAATAACTATGACGCTTGAAGGCTTATATCTACTTTTCAGCCATCAAATACAATGGTCGCTTTGTATTATGGCCTATTGGCTTCAATTCCAGCCTAAAGAGGAGCCTCAATAATTCTACAGTTGCCAGTCCTATTACCAGCTATTCTTTTCCCTTCTGGACCACAAGATCTGTTTGTGCTGAACACTCTTATGTCCCAGTAAATGAGGGAAGGCACTGTTCCACCTAGGAGAGCTGAGACTGGATTTTATTCCAATTCTCAGATATACAGGTTGTATATTAACCTGGTGAATTATAAAATGATCTTCACTAAATGCAAACATAAGTTATGAATTGTTCTGATAGTGGTGGCTGTAATACAGTTGTTTGTTTTTATTTGTCCAATTTATCATCAAAACCAATTATAAGTGACATATTTCATGCTGAATGTACTTTACATACTGCAACCTGTCAGATTGATGGATAGCAGAGGCCTCGCTCAGTAGAAAGTAATGATAATCCTCTTGAAGATATTGATCTTCTTTTCCTCCACTCTATTTAAAAAGTAGATTTATAAGTAATTGTTCTTTTGGGATAAATATTGTTCCTTCACGGTCAATATTTCAATTTTAGCCTCTATGGGCTGGATTTGTGTCTTGGGGAGCCTTTTTTGTGGGTTGGGCTATTTTGTAGCTTCCCGATTTCATTCTTGACTGATTTTTTTTTTTTTTTTGCCTTGGATTTTTGCTTTCTATTCAGAATTTCAGTGCAGTTTGCAAGCTGCGAACCAATGCAGAAGGATGTCAGATGGGAGGGTCTGTCAGGCATCTCTTGAACAGTAGCACAGTTTGCAAAATTGATGAAAGGCCCCTTAGCATCACTCCTTAAACCCTGTACCCATTCTATCAACTTCAAAGTGACTTGCTTAGTATCTGCAATGTACAAGCCTCTGATTCTATTCAATATCATGGACCGGATAGGTGGGGAGAAACTGTGTTTCCCTTTCTGGAAGAGTCTAGGATCAGACAGTATCATCCTAGAGTAAGGGGTTGTCTGTTTAAGACAGCAGTTAGAAGGATTTTTTTTCTCAGGGTAGTTAATCTGTGGAATTCTTTGCTCCAGGTGGCTGTAGAGAGTGCTTTGTTAAGTATATTCAAGGCTGAGAGATTTTTAATCTGAAAGGGAATCAAGAGTTATGGGGAAAAGGAAGGAAAGTGGAGTTGAGGATTATCAAATCAGGATCTCCTTGAATTGCAGAGCAGATTAGATGGACTGAATAATCTAATACTTCTCCTACATTTTATGGTTTTATTGTGGCCATTCTTTCAGTAAGAATGCATTTCTGCATCCAAATGAAAATTTGATGTTGAGTATGAAAAAGTCTACTCTAATCTCTGTCTACCTGGCACTAATGTTCCTTTCTTTTTGGTGAAATTTAGCCGATGCTGTTAAAACGGCACTTTTGTAGTGTCAACCAACATTACCAAAACGGATTAACTGGTCATTTACCGAACTGCTGTTTTTATGTCCTGGTTGTCAGTAAGAACACAAATGGTTCTGTATAATTTCTTGTTTATCTAAGCATTCTTTGTTATAAAATGTTCATATGTTTCGATTAAAATCAATACGGATTACTATAAATCTAAATCAAAACGTAGGATGTGAAAACATAAATGTAACGTTATTAATGAATATTAAGTATCTTAAATTGGATGAATAAATGCACAGAAATTTTTCAAAATTCAACTATACACCATTATCACGCTAGAGGAGAGAGCTTTGAAGGACGCTATTTTTGTTCATTACCGACTATTCATTTATGTTAATTCTAACCACAAATAACAAATTGGAAAAGCATTTGGCTGCTCATGTAACTTGCTGTGCTTTGGAAACATAATTCTCTTCATATTCCCATAATCTTCTTAAACCTGCATGAGGAACTGTCATCATTCGTGTCCTTTCTCGTATCCCCTCAAGCTCTATCTCTTTTCCTAGTATTTTCCTGCATCAATTTTTTAGATTTAATTGGATAGCATTTCCTAGTCCAGAAGGGAGTTGATTATATTTTCTGACCTTACCCTATCTGGCTATGTAAAAGAAGTAAGGAGGATTTGATTAATTTTAAATACCCATGTCAGTAATTTGAGAATATCTGAGAAATAGTATTTTTCTTGCATCTGACTTCCAATCTGAACAATTCTGTTCACTAGGTTTCTCCAACTAAACCACCCCGACCCACACCCCCACATCTGCTGACCGAACCCCTACGCGTTTTGTAAAAATTACTTCCTTTTACCCTCCTTGGGCTAGATAGAGTGTCTGATCCTGGAAAACACAGCACAATTAAAACAGCCAGGAAGAACTCCATCCCACCCCTCAAGAAGTACTGGGACAAGGGGAAGTTAAGAAATTAAATTTATGCAGGTTTTAAAGATTATGGGAATAAATGATATGAACCAAGACTTATAGTGGAGCAACCTATGAGAGCATTCTGATATTTCAATTTTATGTACTGGTTACAGTTATCAACGTAAAACAATTCAGGTATAAGTAAAGAAGGTGAAAAAAGGATGTGATTGAGAGGAAAGAAACTGAGAACATATTACATGCCCCTGCTGGGTGTGTATTTGGTAGGTGAGCAGGTAAAATAGGCTGGGTAATCAGCCCACCACCTTCCCCATCCATCCTGAAGCTTAGCCCATAATACAGATGCAGGTGCTGAAATTGGCAGCATGCCCACTGAATGTAAATAAACTCCATTAACCTTTATAGAGTCATCGAGATATACAGCATGGAAACAGACCCCTCAGTCCAACTCATCCATGCTGACCAGATATCCTAAATAAATCTAGTGCCATTTACCAGCATTTGTCCCATAATCCTCTAAACCCTTTCTATTCATATACCCATCCAGATGTCTATTAAATGTTGAAATTTTACCAGCCTCCACCACTTCCTATAGCAGCTCATTCCATACATGCACTACCCTTTTGTGTGAAAAAGTTGCCCCTAAGATCCCTTTTAAATCGTTCTCCTCTCACCTTAAACCTATGCCCTCTAGTTTTGGACTCCCCTGCCCCAGGGTAAAGACCTTGGTTATTTACCCTATCCATGCCCCTCATGATTTTATAAACCTCTATAAGGTCACCCCTCAGCCTACGATGCTCCAGTCTATTTAGCCACTCCCTATACTTCAAACTCTCCAACCCTAGCAACATCCTTGTAAATCTTTTCTGAACCCTTTCAAGTTTCACAACATCCTTCCTATAGCAGGGAGACCAGAATTGCATGCAGTTTTCCAATAGTTGCCTAACCAATGTCCTGTACAGCCGCAACATGACTTCCCAACTCTACTGACCAATAAAGGCAAACATTTGGGGTGGCACAGTGGCTAGCACTGCTGCCTCACAGCACCAGGTTCCTGGGTTCAATCCCATCCTCGCATTACTGTTTGTGTGGAGTTTGCACATTCTCCCCGTGTCTGCGTGGGTTTCCTCCGGGTGCTCAGGTTTCCTTCCACAGTCCAAAGATGTGCAGGTTAGGTGAATTGGCCGTGCTAAATTGCCCATTGTGTTTGGGGTGTGTAGATTAGGTGGGTTTATAAGGGGATGGGTCTGGGTGGGATGCTCTGAGAGTCAGTGTGGACTTGTTGGGCCGAAGGGACTGTTTCCACACTGTAGGGATTCTATTCTATTCATACCAAATGTTGTCTTCACTATCCTGTCTACTTGTGACTCCACCTTCAAGGAACTATGAAGCTGTACTCCAAGGTCTCTTTATTTAGCAACACACCCCAGGACCTTACCATTAAGTGTATAAGTCCTGTCCTGATTTGCCCTTCCACAATGCAGAACCTCACATTTATCCAAATTAAACTCCATCTGCCACGCCTTGGCCCACTGCCCCAACCAATCAAGGTTCCATTGTAGTCTGAGGTAACCTTCGTCACTGTCCACCTAACCTCCAATTTTGGTGTCATCTGCAAACTTACTAACCACATCCTCCTGTGTTCATATCCAAATCGTTTATATAAATGATGAAAAGCAGTGGACCCAGCACTAATCCTTGTGGCACATTGCTGTTCCCAGGCTTTCAGTCTGAAAAGCAACCCTCTACCATCACCCTCTGTCTTCTACCTTCGAGCTAGTTTTGTATCCAAGTAGCTAGTTCTCCCTCTATTCCCGTGTGATCTAACCTTTTAATTATTTATTAAAAGCTGCAATTAACATGGTGATAGGCTGATGGAAGCAGGCAGCCAATTTTTGAAGACGTTTGTGAAATAGTGAGAAGGAAGCCCAGTTGCTATCTTTAGGGTGTTTCCATTGCTCAATGGGACACCCTCCCAGAAATAGCACTCTCCCTTCTTGCCCACACTAAAAAAGCACAGCCTCCCACCCGTTGTGATCTAATCTGTGATAGTAGTGAAAGCAGGAAATAGAATTTATTCTTTTACAATACATTCTGTTAAAAATGTACATAACATTAGTTAGGCTACAGTTGGAGTACCATGTAGTTCTGGTCACCACACCATAGGAAGGACGTGGTTGCACTTGAAAGGATACAGAAGAAACTTAATCAGAATGTTGTATCAAAGATAATAGGAACTGCAGATGCTGGAGAATCCGAGATAACAAGGTGTAGAGCTGGATGAACACAGCAGGCCAAGCAGCATCATAGGAGCAGGAAAGCTTGACGTTTCAGGCCTAGACCCTTCATCAGAAATGGGGGAGGGGAAGAGGGTTCTGAA
>JAHRHZ010000097.1:337269-352068 GCA_024137785.1 Ginglymostoma cirratum | reverse complement strand
CCTAAACCCTTCTGATGAAGGGTTTAGGCCCGAAACGTCAAGTTTTCCTGCTCCTATGATGCTGCTTGACCTGCTGTGTTCATCCAGCCCCATGCTTGTTATCTTAGAATAGCTAGGTATTGTTTTTGACTGGCACACACTCGATGGGCCAAAGGGCCCTTTTCTGCCCTGTAGACCTGTATGACTGTCAAACACATGAAAATTAAGAACATTTAGGCAGAAACTGAGTGTAAAATATAAACCTTTTTCACCATGCCATCAACGTGTTGTCAATATGTTTTCTTCTTCCTCTCACTCTCGACGTGCAAGTGCACTCTCTGGTTCCATAGGTAGGGTGGAGGGAGCCTGCTTGGTGGTGGAGCCCATTTGCTCTGGAGGTTTGGTGGGGTGACCCCACGGGCACTTGTCTAGATGGGCCAGACATGCTAAGAGATCTTGCTGCCAAACGCAGGGTTGACCCTCCTTGGATTGAACTTCCAGGGATTGGATGGTTGCTCAGGCAGGATTGAGGTGAAGGTCCTGCAGTGCCCTGACAGGCCCTTGGCACTTTTCTATGTGTGGTTCCACATCTGGCTGGAT
Organism: Ginglymostoma cirratum; assembly: GCA_024137785.1. NCBI lineage: Eukaryota > Metazoa > Chordata > Chondrichthyes > Orectolobiformes > Ginglymostomatidae > Ginglymostoma > Ginglymostoma cirratum. Next base: position 351,489 of record JAHRHZ010000097.1, on the reverse strand, counting down.
AACTCCTAGATCCTGTCTCCATGCGAAGATGGGGCTCTGAACTGGGTCAGGGTTCCTCACAATCACACTACCCCATTCATTGCAGGTGTGAGCATCTTGTCCAGCACACTCCAGGTCTGCTGGACTTGTTCTCCATGACAACCACCAACGTGTCCATGAAGAAAATTGGATAATTGTACGATTCTTTGCATGGCTGCAGGTTCTGGCCAATGAGTGCTATTTTGTCCCAGATGCCTGTCTGCAGATCCTGTTCCTCCCTGTGCATTTGGATGAAGTCCCTGATTCGCATAACCACTGGGTCATCTCCTGCTTGTGGTTAAACAGATCCTCTGAGTGCCATTGACCAGCTTCCTCAGCCATGGAACTGTCACTGAGATGCACATGAGATTATGGACCCACCCACTCCCTCCTCTGGTTCCACGGAGCTGTCAGGATCTGGTCTGGTGGGGTTGCAGGAGGGAACCTTGTTCAAGCTTCATCTGAGAACTCAGTACTGTCATCCTCTCCACAGAGGTTAAGGGCAGGCTAATGGAATCTGCAAAGACAAAGGAAGTGATCAAGACCAGTGCTGGAAATGATGTACAATGATTGAGTGTGACAGTGAAGTTAATGTGACAGTTGCAGTGGAATGAAAAGTCATACTTACTCCTTTGGGGGGATGTGGCTGTCTCTACGTTCCTACAGGAACAGTTTTAGTTTTCTCCTGTGAGTGCCAAATTCTAACCTCATACAAGTGAGGCTATTGATGTCAGGCACTCCTCTACCCATAATTGCTCTCTCTCTGCCCTGTTATGGCCTATTTTCTTCTCTAATGAGCAGAAGTGGCCAATGAGTGAGTTGACAGTGGGTGGCACAACAGTTGGCACTGGTGCATGTGGGAGAAGGCAGGTGAGGTGTGCCGAAAGACTGAGGAAGCAGTTCAGACAGTATGCAGGGTTAGTAGTGTGGGAGGTTGTGGGTGATGGGGAGAGTGATTGTGCGAAGGTGTTGTATGCAATAGTGAGATTGGCAGAGCATGAGCCTCAGTGGCAGAGATAGAGTGAGTGAATGGTGGCTAAGAGAAGAGTGTGGCATTTACCCAGGTGACGGGGAGATGGTCATTTGCCTTCTTTCTGCATTGCTGGTCATTCCTCCACAGCTTGGAGATGGTACCGCCCTGGGTGGTGGCCTCAGATCAGGCTGCCATGATATGGTGGTCTCCTCTGCCAGCCTTCTGGATAAAGGACTCCTCTCCTTAGCACCACCTGTCCACCAGGATCTCCAGGCTCCAGTTGGAGAATCGTGGTGCTTTCTTCTCTTTCTCATGTTCAGACTCTGTCTTTAACAGAGCTGGGTAGCTTCAGAACATTCGCGCCTGTCTGGGTGTACAATAGACTCTAAAGTCAGCGCTGAAGCAAGCGATTCTGGTGTTCTGGCAGACATCAGCTGAGAGGTGAGTTATTCCGGGAACTGTGCATGGCAAGATGAGGATAGAATTGGACATGGGAGGTGCCAAGGGACAAGTTAGGTAAATTAATGAGATGAGTTTAGTAAGAAATGGCTGGAAAACTCACTCAGCCCTGTGGCGATAAACCCTCTAAAGAACTTGATGCAATTCAGGCAAAAAGAAATGTAAAATTCAGCTGTATATCATTTGATGCTGTGGGTTTCCACAAATCTATTTAATTTCTGTCTTCAGTTTTCTCAATGATTCATCTTCCAAAACACTCTGGGAATGAAAATTCCAAAGTTTCAGGACCCTCTGAGTGAAAAGATTCCTCCTTATCTCAGTTTTTAAGTCATCTTCCCCTTATCCTGAGGCTATATCCCCTGGTTTTAGACTCCCCACCAGGGGAAAACTTTTCCGTTTCATCTACATCCCACTTGACACACCCTATTACAGCTTTCAGTGAAATTGCCCCTCATTTTTCAAATCTCTACGGAATACAGACCCAGTGTCTTCAATCTCTCTTCCTAAGACAAACCTGCTGTCCCAAAGGTTCATCTGATGACTCTATGCTGCATTGCCTTTATGGCAAATATAATCCTCCTTGGATTAGGGGACCAAAACTGTAGCTGATACATAACATGAGTTCTCACCAAGGTTCTATACAACTGCAGTGCAGCATCTTTACTCCTGTACTGAAACCTCCTCAGAGTTCCCTTTTGGGTATCAGCAATGATCTTGGCTGAGTTTATGTTGAATACATCTTTCTTCTTACAGGTGACTGTTGTCTCCACCAACAGTGAAGGTGCAGATTTGAGTCATTTGGCAGAGGGAGTTTGAAGCCTTCAAGGGCAGGAAATGTGCATGTGGGGTGACTTAGTAGGGCAAGTCAGCAGTAGGTATGTGATTTGCCGAACATTAAACTGGCCTGCGGCAGGTTCTTACATTTGTATGTCATGAATACTCCTCTGAGATAATGTTCAATCTTACCTTCAAGGTAGTCACTGTTGTACAAGAACTTTATTCAGCTATTTAAAGGTGATGGATATCTGTCATGCCATGCTCATCTGTCTTGCCATGCTCATCTGTCTTGCAAATCCACTATATCTTGTCTACAATTATTCTATGACATCCTCCCCCTGACTATGCCTATGGTGACCCCTTTTCTATAAAACTGGGCACTGTTAGAAATGTTCAACAAAGACTGAATGCAGAAACACAACAATTTTGTTTTGCAATAAACGAAATATCCTTAACGCCCCCATAACCATTATTGTGTGCCAACTATCTGGATGCCAGAACATATAGCTGTCTGTTTTTGTTGAGACAAACTTCATCAATGATGCACACATGAATAAATTGAAACCCATGAAATGTGAAATATTTACAAGAGAAATTTAATTTTGATGTACATCTGTATCATCCTTGTGTTCTGAGAGGTTGGGCAGGTAAGTTAAGGCTCTGCATCACAGCCACCCTGTTTGACCAACAGGCTCTTTATTAGATCACCTATAGACAGAACATTGTTAGCTGATGGCGGGTTTCACCAATGTAAAGCATCCCCAGGCACTAATTGCAATCTCGTCGTATTTATGCTCCTGGCACTTAGCATTTTAATTATAATCATGTGAGAAGAGGCAAAAAGAATTTGTTGATGTAAGCATTACTGCGTTCCATTAGAGAAAATGTGGATAGAAATTTCCACTGAACAGTCAGCAGTGTGATCTGCTTCGAGGAATTTTCCAAGCAGTGTATTGCTGTCTCTGTGACTAAGGTAGACGTAGAGTCACTAAGTGTTCCCCTGATAGATTTGTGTGGTTTTCTTCCATAAACATCCTGGTAGAAGATAGAATCTGAATTCAGGTAATGCAACATTTGTCTTTCCAAATGAAGACTTGCACATTTAACTTGTTTTGCAGGCACTAAGGGAAGAAATAAAGGGGAATTCACTAATTTACAGGGAGTGGCAACTTCCACCACTGGAAAGATCATGATTGCAGACAGTAACAATCAATGTGTACAGGTGAGGATATTTTGCAAAACTTTTCTATCCTTATGATGTATGTCCTACTTCACTCTGTTGCGTGGCCATTACGTAGTTATATCAATATATTCTCCTGAACTGCTAAATGATTTTCACAGCATTCTCCTGTACAGCTCATCTTGGGTGAACACTTTGTAGCTCCACACGGTCTTCTCACACTCCAGACACCACCCTGAACTGCTGCAGTACACTGGGTGTAGGTACACAACAGTGCTGTTAGAACAAAATTCTGAACTTGTTTCCTATCAGCAATGAAGGATCAACAGTATATTTCCAGAGTGGTATATGCCTTAGAGGGAAAACTTGCAAGTAGCAGTGTTTCCACACATCTACTGCCCCTGTCCTTCTAGCTGGCAAGTGTTGCAGGTTTGGAAGTTGCTGTTGAAGGAGCATTAGTGAATTCTTACATGTATCCTGTACATGCAAGGCCATTTGCAGATTTCCCCACTTCATCAGCCATCCTGCAGACAATGGGATAGCACTGCATAGGAGTGCTAGACTAGGTAAGGATGTCCTCAGGACAGCCAGAAAGAGGAATCATAATGCTGAATGGTCAGTCTTTCCATATGTTCAGTGTTGTAACATCATGTTATTAATGGAATTGTTTTTGAGGAATGCATTTTATTTCTGGATTCCAGCCAAAGGACATTGATCAACTCAGAAGTGGAATGGAAAGTTGGAAAATAGTTGAGCAATGGTGAAGTAGGGATGACTTTGGGAATTGGACTCACGAGCAGCCCAGTCCAAATGGAGGAATCTTGCAGGCTGGCTCTTCATCTTCTGCTTGAGGTGCCCATCGAAAGCCTGGTGATGAAGGAAATGCCCTCATGAAAGCAATTTGCAAAGGATGCAGCTGGAACCACCATTTGGGAGAAGGCCGCTGCCAATACTGAAGGGCCTCTCCAAACTCCCACCCTATCACCACCCAGAGGAAAAACTGAAGAACACTGGGACTCTTAGATTGCTTTCAGCAGAATTGCCTCATTCTGTACTGAGTTATTCTATGATTCTACACCCCCAAATTCTGACAGTAGGCTTTCTGCTGACAGGTCTTCAAACTCCTCTGAACTCCTTGGCAAAGTCTAGCACAAATCCTGAATCCAATCGCTTTTCAAACTTCCTCCATCAACAGCGAACAAAGTAGTTTCACCTTGAAGTGGCAAAAGAAGCTGAAAAGCACCTCACCTGAAAGTCTGAATGTTTGTTGATGTCTTTAGATAGGACTAATGAAGCCAACTGGGGAATGGGGAGAGGGAGTTGCAGTGTGTTAGGGGCTGATCTTCATATGCCTTTTCAGCTAGAAATATTTGAAGTGGCAAAAACATAATCTGTACAGTTCAAAATGGCAGACTGGGCACCAAATCAATATTGGACATGGTTTGCCATTATATTCTACGCACACTGTTTCTGGTGCATGCACTGAACTCCCACGCTAAAGTTCTTACAAACATAGTGCAGTGTGTCAGAAATGGTCAGAGCAATTTGGCTGCCATTATGCAAGCTTGAGTATTGAACATTCAACTGTGTGATTCCCCTACTTTTAGAATCTTCTGACAGTATCAATTTATGAGGGTTCTTCTGCAGTTAATACTTAGGAAAAGTTAGGAGTTAGATTTAGTATTTAATCATCTGAGTAACTGTTCAACTAACCCCAAATTACCTCTCATATCCCCCAAGACTGCCTACACCCAGACCCCCATTTTGCTCCAGACTTTGCCTCTGCTCCCCTTCCCCTTGGAGTCTCCTGCTGTCAGAGCCCACCCATTTCCCCCCCAACCCACTCCAGACAGAACATTTCTCACCTGCTCTGAAGACTCCACTTGAGTGGAGTGTTTACCACCTTGCATCCTGGCACTTCATCCACCTGACAATTTACTCTCCCAGTACCCCACGCTCTCCCATACCTTCCATACTTGACTTTCACACCGGCTGTCAGTGACTGTCTATGATACTGGATTGTTTAACTCACAGAATGCGACAACTGACGGCTGTTTCTAAAAGCAAAAAGGGTGTGGTTTGCCTTTCCTGGTCTATGTTACGAGAAACCCATCAGAATGGAAGTACGGCCTCGCGTCATTGACAGAAACTGGAGTCTCCTGTCAGAAATACGATGCTCTTTCATACAGCACAAATGAAGAAGTAGAGTAGCAATCCGTGTGAGATTGCCATTCCTTGGGAAATCCAGCCTGAAATTATTAATGCACCATTCAAAGCGGGTTTTCCTTATGGAATGGTACAGACTATCATTCTAGGTTCTTCATTAGGCCTGACTGTGATCTGTGTGTTAAAGTAGAACCAGATAAAGATGGTTTATTATTAGAAATTATACAATATTATATTTGATTCATTACTTCAACTTTGATTAAGATGTATTAAACTCGTGTTCTAGATTTTCTCAAATGATGGACAATTTAAAAACCGGTTTGGTGTTCGTGGCCGATCTCCTGGGCAGCTGCAGCGTCCAACAGGAGTAGCTGTACACCCGAGTGGTGACATCATCATCGCTGATTATGACAACAAGTGGGTGAGCATTTTTTCACCAGATGGGAAATTCAAGGTGAGCACTTTAGTCTTTTGTAGTAAGTCAGTTAATTAATGGAGTTCTGTGCATGTCTGCATGTAAATATGGCCAAAATATTTGTCAAACATTTTTGTTTATTGTTCATTAAACAACTCTAAAGAAAATTTAATTAAGTGTTCAATGAATTCATCATTCAAGACTGTGTGCACAGCGCTTACACTGCTGCCTCACAACGCCAGGGACCAAGGTTCGATTCCAGCCTTGTGCGACTGTCTGTGTGGAGATTGCAAATTCTCCCCATGTCTGTGTGGGTTTCTTCCAGGTGCCCACAGTCCAAGAAGGTGCAGGTTAGGTGGATTGGCCATGTTAAATTGCCCATAGTGTCCAGGTATGTGCAGGTTAGGTGCATTAGCCATAGGAAATGAAGGGTTACAGGAATAGGGTGGGATGGTCTTCAGAGAGTTGGTGTGGACTTGATGGGCTGAATGACCTGTCTACACACTGTAGGATTCTATGATAGATGGATCGTGTTATTATAATATTGCTGCAGTCTTTGTTTTTAAAGTGCACATAATCAGTCCAGTGCAATGACAATTTCTAGTTTGTTAGATAACATATGGTAAAAAAAATCAGATTTAAATCAGTGTTGGGATTACAACTACTCTTATTATATATAATAAATCTGGATGAAGGAATTGAGGGCATTGTTGCTAAGTTTGCAGATGTAGTGTTGGGGAAATGGGGAGGCTGCAGAAGGACTTGAACAGGCCAGGAGAGAGGGCAAAGAAGTGGCAGGTGGAATATAACTTGGGAAGGTCTGAGGTTACACAAATTAATGGAAGGAATAGAAGCATAGATTATTTTCTAAATGAGGAAAGGCTTCAGAATTCTGAAGCTCAAAGGGACTTGGGAGTCCTAGTTTAGGATTCCCTTAAAGTTAACGTTAAGGTTCCATTGGCAGTTAGGAAAGCAAACGCAATGTTGACTTTCATTTCAAGAGGACTAGCATACAGGAGCAGGTATGTACTGCCAGCCTGTATAAAGCTCTGGTCAGATTGCATTTGAAATATTGTGAACTGTTTGGCATGTATCTAATGAAAGAGATGCTGGCCGTAAAACGAGTTCAGAGGAGGTTTATAAGAATGATCTGGGGGACGAAGGACTTCTCATATGAGAAGTGGTTGAGGACTCTGGTACTCAATGGAGTTTAGAAGAATAGGGGTGGTGGTGATCTGATTGAAACTTACAGGATATTCAAAAGCCTGGATAGTGTGGGCATGGAAAAGATGTTCCACTAGTAAGAGGGACTAGGACCTGAGGGCACAGCCTTAGGGTGAAGAGACAGCCCTTTAGAACTGAGATGAGGAGGAATTTCTTCAGACAGAGGGTGGCGACTCTGTGGAACTCATTTCCATAGAAGTCTGTGGAGGCCAAGTCATTGAGTGTATTTAAGACTGAGATAGGTTCTTGATTAGAAAGGGGATCAAGGGTTACGGGGAGATGGTGGGAGAATGGGACTGAGAAAATTATCAGCCATGATCAATTGGCAGAGCAGATTTGATGGGCTGAATGACCTAACTCTGCTCTTACCTTATGGTCTGAATGGGTACTGGTTTAAGAAATCTGCACTAAAATGGGCATTTAATATGTTTCTTTGAAATTAGACATCATGTGATATAATGCACTGAAGACTGAGATAGAATCAAGACTCTATAGGGATGGGAGGCAGTTAAAACGGGCCAAGGGGTTTTGCTTTTCTCTTCAATCATAGGAAGTTTGTAAATAAAAAAATCTATTTGAGGCATGAATGCATGTAGCCTACACTAAAAAGCACAATTTCAAGGATTTGCAATTGTTTGAGTTGTATGTTTTATTGACTATGCTTCACTAGAACATCATATTTGGTTCATTAGGGAAATTAGATATAGTGAGATTAAAGTGCTCATCATTTGCTGGTCAGAAGCTATGGGAAGCACGGGAATGTCCACAGGATTACAGTCTCTAATGCTCGTACGGATTCTTGTAACTTGAGAATACAAAGCATTAACTTGAAATTTGCATTTCAAATATTGTTTATTTTGGCAGCCTTCAGAAATCAAAAAGCCACATATGCTACACCTCAGAAGAGCCAGTGGAAATGATTTTTTTTCCCTTTTCATTCCAAATGCACAAGATCTCTTAAATCACCTCTTCTGGTGATCCATGAGGCTGACAAAGCACTGACTTTGGTCTGTGTTTGCATCATTCAGATTTCCTGGAACAGGTCACAGCCAGAAGTCAGAGACTCTAAAGCTTGAGTGTACCGCTTCTTAGCAAGCAAGGCTGTTGCGGCAGCTGTCTCTCCTGTTCGTTCCAACAGGCCAACAGGATTTGGGGGTTAATGACCGGATTGGCTGTATTATGAATGCTTTATCCATGAGTACCAAAACCTGGTATGGAATTTAAACTCTGAGGTTCTGGCTCTGAGATATGGATGCTGTCTGTTGTGTCGCGAGATGCCCCATGTAATTTTCTGATGCCCATTGTTAATGTGGTGACAGACAAAACTTGGCCATTAATGCTAAATTATGTTTCTCCCAATACTTCAGATATGAATTAAATATTTGACTTATTCTTTTGATTACCCTTGATTTTAGTTTAGATTTACTTCTCTTCAGAACGAATCCCCCATCAAGGTTTTGAGCTAGGTGGACCTTTTAATGTTATGGTCTTGAGCTGATTTTCTCAAAGATTGCTTTCCTCAAATGTTTTTAAATAAAGGCAAGTTACTTTGAAGTTATCTATGGTTCTCCCCCATGTCAGCTGTGGCTTCAAGTCCCTGTCCAGGTAACTGAAAACAAATTGAGGCTCATAATCCATATAGTACTGAGGAAATACTACAGTAAACAAGACCCCATGTGCTCTCTCAGGTGGCTGTTTAAAGATTCAGTGACACCATTTTGAAGTTGAGCAGGGAAGATATCCTTAGTGTCCTGGTCATTATCTCGTCACCCCTCAATACGATAAAATCATTTTGTTTGGTAATTATTGCTTTGCTGTTTATAAAATCTTGTACACAAATTGTCTCCATAACAGCAGTTACTTCTTGTCAAAAGTATTGACTGTAAAATACTTAGGGCATTCCAAAGACTGTGAAAAACAATATAACTTGGATTTTTGCCAAGACGGGATGAATAACCTTAAAAATGTCAGGCAGATCCAGATTCTAGGATTCCCGACCACATTCCTAAGCTTCCTAATTTTCAGGAGCGCCTTTTAAGGATGCAAGCTGGTTCAGGGTGCCCATACCCAGTACTCCTGATCTGGCTGGCTGCATTGCAGAGATGGACATGACCTGTTGCTCTGCAATTTTTAATGAGTTGAGCCAGCTTTTTGAAGGGTCGTGGGTCAGGCCACCTCTGGGATCATGAACTGTATCTGCAAGAGACAACCTTTTGAAACGTGAGTTCAAAAGGTGGCTCTTATGTCAGCAAGCAGTGGCATTTCTGTGTGTCTTGATGCCATAAGTGTATAGTTATACAGTGGGTCAATGAATCTTATGGTGACAATAGGACATGTTCACAAACTCTAAGAAGACAGACATTTATTCATTACTTCTTGCCTTTTTAAAAGGCAAAGTGACTATCAGCCAGTGCCTTTGAATGCAAATACTTAACCTTTATTCTTGTGTAAATAAACATCATGCAATTGATAGCAGAAAAGGAGAGCGATAGCCAACCATGCAATAATGTTCATTTGTTTTCGGAGCTAATGAACAGAGTAATGGATTTCTAGGCTCTCAGCCAAGAATGTATAAATGAGGTGCCGCACATGGGTCAGGGAAGAGGGCAGGGACGTACTACTGACCACTGAGATCTGGCTGCATTCATGGGGTCAGGCATTTTTTTAAATAGCCTGTCTCAACACAAAGCAGCCTCTGTGACTGTCTCTAACCTCTTATTCAAGTCAACCAACTCCACTAAACATGTACATGTGCCCAACAGATGAAGATCTTTGTGACTTCTTTATCCTGAGGTAGGCACTTGAAGCCAGTATTTGACCTGGCTTCCACTACCTATGCTGGTGATTTGAAAACCCAGCAATGTATAATTGCATGTCTTTTCCCTTTAGGTGCTTCTGATTTTTTTTTTTTGTGCAGCTACTTGTTCGACTTGATAAGGGTGGTGGATGCAGATTTGATAGTAACTTAGAAAAGAGAATTAGTTAATAGTTGAAAAAGAAAAATGTACATAGGAAAATGGGACTGATTGAACAGCTTTTTCAAATAGCTGACACTAGGCATAATGGTCTAAATGCTGCCTTTCTGATCCTAATCTTGATGCTAGGATTCTAACACAAAAAAAGAATGTTTGCCTTACTTAATGTACATATTTTGTAAAAAAGATCTTTTCCCACATATTTTGTGCATTTGGATGCCCCTTAACTTGTTAAATCGTCACTGTATTAGCCGTTTTCAAAGTAGTCGAAGTAAAACTCCATTTTATCTACCCCATAGACAGCAATTAAAACAAACCATACTGTGATATCAAGGCAGTGCACCCTTTTGGAAGATCAATGCAGTAGAATCTGGACCTTCCCTAAAATGCCTCCAGTTTTACTGTATCACTTACAAAGGGACTTTGGAAGAAGTCTGGGGATGGAGAATGTGTTCATTTGGCTGAGGGGAGAAATTGAGAATAAAAATGTCAAATAACTTCATCTGTTTGCATTCCATTCTCTCCTGACAGACTAAGCTAGGCTCTGGGAAGCTTTTGGGACCAAAAGGTGTTGCAGTGGATCGGAATGGCCATATAATTGTGGTAGACAACAAGGCTTGCTGCGTCTTTATTTTTCAGCCTAATGGGAAGCTGGTGACAAAATTTGGTAATCGAGGAAACAGTGACAAGCAGTTTGCAGGTACACTTGATGGTAATACTTGAACCCCCTTTCTTGCCTCTTCTGCACACATTTGCATGAAGACTCTGCATGGTCAAAACATGTTTCATAAATTCATCGCATGCTTGTTCTTGTCCTGATCAAGATGATAACTGCATGATTCCTGCCAAATGTATTTCATCAGTTGTCATAAGTATAAGATTAATAAATCCAAGAAAAGATACATGTCAGTTAAGGCTTGCTGAAAACTGTGTTCTGGAGAGCAAACTGAGGGGGAAAAATTACACTTAAGAATTGTGCAGACTGCTGTTTAATGAATAACCACTTTTTGTCTCCTGTCCAAAAATAAATTTGATTGTTTACAAGCTCTATACGCGCTAAAGACATACCTCTGAATCACTCTTAAATGTTTATTTACAGTCTTTACAAGATGGTCAGGCTACAGAGCTGCACCCTCTTCTACCAGAATACCAGTGCAACTACTGAGGTCACAGTTAGATCATAGGTTACCTGAGTGGGTCATCTACACATTAATTAAATGCTGTCTCTACGACAACGAACAAACAGTCTGTGCTTTTAAAAATACCCTCTTACGACATTTGCCAAATCAGTTGTTCAGGTGATGCTACCTAAATAGATATTTCTCATTTGTGTAGCTAGTGTTTGCCTCCAATACCATGGAAATTGCATGTTTTCAACATGGGAGGAGACTTTGGAAATGACTAACAGTGGCATCATTATGCTCTGAAGTTTAGTAATCTGTTAGAGAATAAAGCATCCAACCAGTGGAATGGAAATTTTCCTGGTATTTCATGTTGTGGCCTAGTGTGGCATCTTTATTTTTATAACAGCAGTAGATACATGGCATCATAAGAGGTATAATGTCTTGCCAAGATAACAAGCATGGGGCTGGATGAACACAGCAGGTCAAGCAGCATCATAGGAGCAGGAAAACTCGACGTTTCGGGCCTAAACCCTTCATCTGCAGTACCTTTTATCTCTAATGTCTTGCCAAAATGTGTTTAAATTTATTTATAGATCCATGTATTTTAATTTAATACTTTTGTTCTTTTTCAAAAGAAGGTTGCCTGTTCTGTAATAACAAAGTGTGGAGCTGGAGGAACGCAGCAGGCCAGGCAGCATCAGAGGAACAGGAAAGCTGACATTTCGGGTTGGGTTCAGATTCTTCTAAGAACGGTCCTGACCTGAAACGTCAGCTTTCCTGTTCCTCTGATGCTGCCTGGCCTGCTGTTTTCCTCCAGCTCCACACTTTATTATTCTTATGTCTGATCTGTCTTTTTCCATTGTGCTGTTTTTTATGTTTGGGGGGAATTTATGGTGTCTAAGGTTATATACATTGTAATTCAAGATCAAAAAAAAGGCAATATTTAGGACATTAATTGTAGAATGCTCCAGAATATTTATTTGTTGTTTTTTCGCGACACTTCCTTGCAGCAGAAGAATACGAATGTCGCCATTTAGCTTAGTAAAGCTGGTATTCATTGTTAGGAACTTTATAGCGATTGAATTTTCAATCCAGAATATTGACCTAAAGAAGTATGTTGCTTTAAAACAAAATATATATTAACTTATTTTCCTTAATCTGTTATATTCTCATTTGATTGCAGTTGACTCAAGCATCATTCCCAGAAATTGTTTAGCTTTTTTTGGTTTGTTTTAAAGATATTCTGAAGACCGTATTTGGAGAAAGTAGTACTTGCTGCCTGATTTACGACAGAAGTATTTTTTTTGGAGGAGCATCATTTTAGAGAGGAAAATTAATTTAATGCAGATATAATGTTACAATCTTAATCTTCAGGGCAAATTACTTTTTGGTTTTTTTTCCAGATTATTTGATGCTCAAGGTATTAGCAGACTTATCAATTTTTCTGTCACAAAGGAATTATGTCAACCACTTCCATACAAGTTATCTTCCCTTTTTAAAAATATGCACCTCACATTTGGAATTATTTGACTTCTTTGTTCCAGTTATCTGCTACAGCTATTCTGCAGAGCTCTAACACCCATGATATTTACATGGTCAGAAGCTATATTCATTGTGATGCTAAATGGCTGTTTAGTAATTGATGAACTTCAATGGTTTTATGAAATGTAAAAGAGAAAGGAGTCCAGCAGAAACCGTACCAATCCATTACAATAGTACAAGCAAAAGATTTAATTTGGTAGTCTTTTGAAAGTGGTGCTTTCATTTTCCAATTAACTAACTAACATATACTATGCTTTCCCATTGTCAGAATAGATGAATCTGAGTTACCACTAATCACATTCCATGTCTTTTTTAGAATTGTAAAGATTGTTACTGCAGAAGAAAACCATTTTGTATAATGTGCCCGCATGAGCTTTGTTAGAGAACAATCCAAAACTAATCCCATTCCTTAGGGGAGAAAACAACAGCATTTTGTTAACTTATTTCAGATATTTACCCACAACTCCTTTTTAAATAAAATGATGGTCCTTTCCTCAAATGCTCCCTGTGGTAAAACACTCCACGCTTCAGAAATACCATAACATTTTGATTTGGTAAACTTTTTTCCCCAAAATCAGGGGGCTTTTGTTCAGGAATTGAGTTTATCAAAATGCAAATTGTTGGAAATGTAGCTTTGGTTCCACCATGCAAATTTTATAAAATGGAATGTTCCATATACCATTTTACTTTTCATCTGACTCACCTATATCAACCCAAACTAGTATTTCAAAGAAGGCCACGTGGTTGTGTTAGAGCACATTTTGTGACTTAAAACTAATTGTTCAATGTTTTTTTAAAAACATATTGACAATGTTGCTAATTTCCCGCTTTCTTTTCTCTTCCAGGGCCTCATTTTGCAGCAGTCAACAACAATAATGAAATCATTGTTACAGATTTTCATAATCATTCTGTTAAGGTATACAAAGCTTTACATTTTGCTAATCTGTTAGACCTAACTTGATTAAAGATGAGCAAATGCAGAGAGCTGGAAATGTTTTCTATGCAATCCAATTTCTTTACAAATCAAGACAAAGCGGTACAGCTCTGACTTGGAAACTCAACTGAGGTGATGGATATCATTGCTGTTTTCTTTAAAATGTTACTTCCTGAACTGTCAGCACACATTAAGACCAGCTTAAAAGCGCCTCTGCTCCAGCTGTCAAATTCTATTTTTCATATTAACCATTTTTGCAGGCTGTGAGATTGCCAACTTGTACTGGAATAATGGTATCGAATTAGCTGTGCACACAAAGATACTAGGAAAAACATTAAGACTGTCCTCATTTATTATATGTGGAATTTCTAACAGAATGGGGAAGCATTGCACTCCATTATTGAGCATGGGGCTGGATGAACACAGCAGGTCA
>JAHRHZ010000097.1:266136-336869 GCA_024137785.1 Ginglymostoma cirratum | reverse complement strand
AGGTCAAGCAGCATCATAGGAGCAGGAAGTTTTCCTGCTCCTATGATGCTGCTTGACCTGCTGTGTTCATCCAGCCCCATGCTTGTTATCTCGGATTCTCCAGCATCTGCAGTACCTTTTAACTCTGTTATTGAGGTGGGTTGAAACTTGGTTCCCAGTGATAAGAGTGTTGTGCAATTTATTTTCCTCTCCTCTTCCAGCTTATATTTTGGGTATTTTAGATTTAGGGCACAGGTTCCACTGCCTCCTTTTGCCTTGTAGATTTGCTGTATTTTAATAATTGGGAATAATGTCTTTTATATGATGTGAACTTTTTTTAATAGGACCTTACATTTAAGTACTTATCTTCAATAATTGACTGTTGTATTTACAACACAGCCTTCTTACAGTCTAGAGTGAAATGAGATTTTATCATAAAATAGCATGCTATCTGACTTGCTGCTTTAATTCTACAAATCTACTAGAAATTTTCGAGGATTATAACTGGGATAAAGGGCAGCCAATGGATGTAGTTTACTTGGGCTTTCGAAAAAGTCGCACATAAGAACTTAGCATGTAAAGTTAAAGCACCTGGGATTGGGGTTGGCATACTGAATTCGGCAGAGAACTGATTGGCAGACAGGAGTAAGAATAAATGGATCTTTTTCCAATTGACAGACGGTGACTAGTGGGGTACTGTAGGGATCATTGCTTGGACCCCAGCTACTCATAAAATATATAAATGATATAGATAAGGAAACTAAATGTAATATCTTCAAGTTTGCAGATGTCACAAATCTAGGGAGAGGGTGAACTGTGAAGTGGATGCAGAGATGTTTCAATGTGATTTGGACAAGGTGACTAGGTGGACAAATGCCTGGCAGATGAAGTATAATGTTGTTAAAGGGAGGTTATCCACTTTGGTAGCAAAAACAGGAAGGCAGTTTATTATCTGCATGGCAATAGATTGGGAAAGGGGGAGGTACAACAAGACTGAAAATATGCATGCAGGTGCAGCAGGCAGAGAAGGAGGCAAATGACATTTTGGCCTTCAGAGTGAGCATGTTCAAGTGTAGGAGCAGGGAAGTCTTATTGCAATTGTACACGATTTTGCTGCGACCACACCTACAGTATTGTGTACGGTTTTGATCTTCTAATCGCAGTAAGGTTGTTTTGGCTGTGAAGAGAGAATAAACTTTTAATAGACTGATTCTTGGAATGGCAGTACTGATGTATGAAGAGAGACTAGATTGGTTATGACTATATTCACTGGAGTTTAGAAGAATAAGGGATATTGAAGGACTGGTTTGATCTGTTTATCACTGACTATTAGTTAATTATCCCAAATTTTCTATTTTGGTCTGGTTGTGCTATTACTAATAATAATGAATGATCATGCATATGCTCTTCTATCCATATATTCTCCAAACTTTGTGCTGACATTTATGTGACGCTGAAGCAAACTTGAAACTGCATTATATAAAGTTTCTATTCATCCACTGCAGCACACTGCAAATCCCTGGACAAATAATGAAAATGGCATTCCTATGCAGACTTAAACTATATTACTTGCAATATTTGTTTCAAAGCTAAACCAGGATTTTTTTTATTTGAGGGGGTAGAATCCGTAAAGTGTGGAAGCAGGCCATTCTGCCCATTGGATCCACACAGACCCTCGGAGTATCCCACCAAGACCCACACCCACTTCCCTACCCTGTAACCCTCCATTTCCCATGATTAAGCCTCCTTGCCTACATATCCCTGCACACTATGGGCAATTTAACATGGCCAATCCACATGACTTGCACATCTTTGGACTGTGGGAAGAAACCAGGGCACCTGGAAGAAATCTACGCAGACGTGGTCGAATCGAACCGGGGTCCCTGGTGCTGTGATGCAGCAGTGCCAATCACTGAGCCACCATGCCACTCCAAGATAGTTAACTTCTTCAAATTTCAACATGATTTTTAACTGCTTTGGGTTTTCACTGGGTTCAGTTCACTGAAATGAATTAAGGATTTATGCACAGACAAAAGTAAGGCCAAACAGGTTTTTAACTTGATTGCAATCTGTGTAAAGACAAAATAATTTTATTGAACACCAAAGAACCAGATTTTCCCATTGGAGGGCAGCAGTGATCCCATTTTTTTGGCCCCTGCTGTGTCCCTCAAATGCCTTGAAACAAATTTTCGCAGGGTTAGGGTCTTAATAACATTAGAGATGAATCTACTTCATGGCTGGCATGGTACTGAGTGAAAACTGAGATGGAACTCTGGGGAAATGGGAGATGGGAATGGGGAGGAATTGACAAAATAAGCTTTGCTTAAAGCACATGGATGTTTAAAGACTATTAAGGTATCTAAAATTTAAGCCTAAATTTAAGTGGCTGCTGTCCCTGTATGATATTATTTAAAAACAAACCTTCTTCGACATGGTCAGAGCCAATGAAAAGCTGGGACCTAGGCTAAAGAAGGTTGGTTAGTAAAATGTTATTACTGCTCAGTCATTTCTTGTTCAAAGTTTCACATTTTTGCACTAGCTCTAAGTTTCAACCATTCCCTCTATCATTTCTGTCACGTTGTAGCTGGTCAGTTTTGGAATACCTAACTACTATGTTCCTTGAAAATCCAGAGCAGTCAGAAGTGGGCACTTAACAAGCTCCCTAATGATCTCCATCTGCACAAATTAACAAGACAATTAACTTGCTTTCACTCTACCCCCACCCCCTTTTGTGGGGAAGACAAAATTGGGAATGGAGATAACAGACTGGCACACAGACTACTCATTTTATCTACACTAAGAGCAATACTGGAGATCTTAAAAGAACGTGTAGGAAAGTGCTAGATATACTCAACAGGCTTGGCATCATCCATGGAGAGAGAAACAGGGTTACTCTTTCAAGTTCAATCAGATTATTCTTTATATCTTTTTTTTGCCATCCTGTTGCCATTCCGTCTTCATTTTGTGTAGGAAATCTCTACCCTAAGTATTAGTTTAAAATGTTCCAATATTGTCAATTTTTTTTTAACATGTGCAACATATCTCATTTTAAATATAGGTATTTAACACAGATGGCGAGTTTGTGTTAAAGTTTGGTTCCAATGGAGAAGGAAATGGCCAGTTTAATGCTCCCACAGGAGTGGCAGTGGATTCCAATGGAAATATTATAGTTGCTGACTGGGGAAACAGTCGTATACAGGTAATGTGAATATAGTTTTAATGACAAAGTTACATATCTTGTATTTTTGTCACTAACTTGTTCCTCAGCTAATTGATACTACAAAATTGGTAAACACAGATTGAACTATACTTTTAAAAATTCTGTAGCTTTGAATAAACAGAAGGAAAATCTGAAATTAATCTTTGTGCTGTCTTTAAATTCTGATTTATTTGTATTTTAAACAGGTTTTTGATGGAAGTGGATCGTTCCTCTCTTATATTAACACCTCAGCTGATCCTCTTTATGGACCTCAAGGTCTAGCATTAACCTCAGATGGTCATGTAGTAGTAGCTGACTCTGGAAATCATTGCTTTAAAGTTTATCGCTATTTGCAGTAACAGCTGCTCTTTGGATCTACAAATCCAATTGGAACTGGATTCAGATGAGTTCCTATGTTAACTCACTAAGTTTACTTTTAGGATGGGAGTGGCCTGTTGAAGATTGTTTTTGTTTGTTGCCTTTTCCTGCCCCAGGTTATTTAAGTAAACTAAATGTGGAAGAATGTGTGCAGTTTTATACCCAGGATTTCCTCTAACTTTCATTGTGCTGTGGTCTAGCCACAAAGGAATCGAACAGTGTTATCATAAAACTAATAAATTAAACAGACGATTGCACATTTTGGATATGCAGACACAAATAATGGAGAATGTAGCTAGCTGCTCATGAATTTAGGAATAAAACATACTAGCTAATTATCAAACAGAAACTGCGTCCATTCTGTACTGGGAGCTTTCACATCAAATATCCAAATGTCTGTGTGTGTGTATCTCTCGAGTATGTGGTTGCAAATGGCAGAAATCAGCCATTCTGGGTGACATTCAAGAGTAAATTGAGCACTTGATTTTGAGCTTACGGATGTCTTTCTGATTCTTAAATTTAATGACTGTTGCTGCCCTTGTTCACAGCTACATTTTTATTTTTTATAACATATATATATAAAAAATCTACTCTCTGACTAGGTCTTACTATTAAACCCTTGTATTTTAGTATGGAGGGTACATCACTGGAAGTCTGTAGTGAATGCATTAAGTCATTTTCTCACAATTGCGTCACATTAATGTGGACATTCCTTTAAATATCCCAATTAGCTATGATACTAATTCCAGAATAATACCACTTATTTTGCACCAGGGTGTAATGATATAAAGCAATTCTGCAGCAAATTCATGAGGGAATTGACAGCCTAGTATATATTGTGCTTTAATTCCTTGACAACTTTTAAAATAATGGCATCAAATATAAGTAACTGGTTGTTTTATCACAATTCCCGGTTTTAACCAAAGTCCATGATGCATGCTATGTGCCGCTCTGTTAGCTGTGCAATCTGTCACTTTTGATGCAAAAGATCAAGCTTGAAAAGAATAAAACATTAACACTAGCCTTGAATTATTTAATGTATCCTAAATTAAACAGAGGTATAATCCTGCTGAGCAAAAGGATACAAAATGAAAGTACGTGTACGCCTTCATTAAAATTTCCACTGCCGCTATTTATTGGATTTGCTAGGTTTGTTGAATGATTTGCTAGTTTTTCTTGCAGTCTACTCAGGTAATTAGTTGCATCTATTTATCATTATTTTAATTTGTGCTAAGGTTGCATAATTGGAAAACATTTGTCAATCTTTTGAAATGCACTAAAATATTGAAAGTTGATTGCTCATTTACATTCAACATGACTATAATCTCTTTTAATCTGTGGCTGCTGTTTTAGAACTATTTAATTGCTGAAGTGCACATTTTTTTTCATGTGGGGATGGGAAGTGTGGGAAGAGGAGGAAGAAAAATCAAGATAATGTAAATGGTTAATAATGTGTGTAGATTAGTAATCCTTTACTTGGACCAGTAATTAACTGCATTCTCCCTTGTGGGGAATAAAGAACAGAGTGCTGCATTAGGCTGTAAATTTAACATTATTATGTTTGTAAAAATGCTCAACAAAACTATTTATATTTTATCTCAATGTATTAACAAATGCCTCTTGCCAAATGTTCGGGGAAATTGTTTGGAAGAATATGTTCAAAACACTAAACAATGATGCTAAAGGTGGTATTTTGAGTAGCTGAAGCTTGGATGTGCTGTGTGTATGTGTAAGCCCTCTTGCTGTCCTTTTTTGTTGTATTTAAAAGACTGGAGTAGGTGACTCCTTTTCTCCTCTCCCACCACATACCCATCACTGAAGTTTGCATGGCATGTAACAGCATGGCCTTAACAGGTGTACTCTTATGTACAGTTTCTGACGAGAGTTTCCACAAGAAAAGTTTGGATTTTGGCATTGTGTGTGCAACAAAACTGGAATTCAGTTTATCAACTTGGGCATTTTTTTGTTGTAAGTTCCATGTTAAGTGCTTCTGCTAATGTTTTGAGGGACAATTTATGCATTGTTTGAATGTTACAACATTCCATCATTGTGATTCAGTTGAAAAGAACTTGTTTTGTGTACAGCACATGGGAAAAATAAAATGTCATGCATTCAAATTGTCTGTATTTGTCTTCTCTTAAATATAAATATTTACTTATTGTACTTCCAAAAAAAAGTCAAGTTTGACTTCACCTTTTCTGTACCATCCTTCAGCTTAATGAATACACCCTGCAATATTTAAATTCTTTGAATTCTATTCTCTCCTGTTTAGTTCAAATTTGCCTCAGTACATTAATGTAGAAAAGAATTCAGGAGAACTAGTAGCATATTACTGCCTTACATGTCTGAAATGAGTAAATGCTTGGTTTATATTAAGGAAAGCCCTTGGAAAACTAAAACCTCAGCAGAATATATACTGTTTGTCATCTCCTGATTCTTCAGATAATGAAGCAGTTCATGTCCAAAAGCAGCAAGACCTGGCCAACATCCAGGCTTGACGTGACAAGTGGTAAGTAACATTCATACCACACAAATGCTACCAAAGACCATCTTCAACAACAGAAAATCTAACCATGGTCACTTTTGATATTCAAGGGTGTTACCATCACTGAAAACCCCACTACCAACAATCTCAGGGTTATCATTAGCCAGACAAGCCATATACATTCAGTGGCTACTAGAACAGGTTGGAGGCTAGGAAGCTGCAGTGTGACTCACCTGACTCCAAACCCTATCCAGCATCTATAAGGCACAAGTTCAGAATATGACGGAATACTCTCAACATCCAGCACACAGCAGCCATTAAACTGGCAGCACATCTACACACATTCACTCCCTCCACCACCAACACTCAATATTAACACTGTGCACCAATGACAAGATGAATTGCAAAAATCCACTAAGGCCCCTTAAACAGCACCTTCCAAACCCATGACCACTTCTATAGAGAAGGATCAGGGTAGCAGATACATAGGAACACCACCAATATCTTGGCTTAGAAATATATCACCTTTTCTTCAGTTTCACTGAGTCAAAATCCTGGAACTCTCTTCCCAACGCTGTTATGGGTATACCAACACCAAATCGACCACAGTGATTCAAGAACACAGCTCACCACCATTTTCTCAGTGTTAACTTAGAATGGGCAAAAAAGGCTGGCTCAGCCAGTGTCACCTATATAAAATGAGTGGCTTTAGTCTGTCAAGCACCTTGAAAGAAAAAAAACTTGCATACACAATACTTGTGCTCCACAGGACATTCCAAAATATTTCAACCAACCAAGGGATTACTTTGCAACATCGGATTGAATTTAATGGACATAATAATGGACCTGGACACAGGTCGCATCCACCAGTTAGAAAACTAGTGGGAAATCAGCTTCAATTCAATGATGTAAGATATTTAACTGGTTAGTGTTGGCCTTCCATGTGATTTACGACTCAGTGGTAGAAATCCTACCCACCAAGAGCTGCTGGCTGTCAGCTTTCTACTGCAGTCAACACCACTAGGATCAGGGGCTGCGGTCAGTAATGTTCTAAGCATTTCACTGAAGTTCATTGTTAGAATCTTTGGGACTCTGAGCGAGGGTAGACAGCAACTTGAAGGAAGGCTGGGCACTGAGGTTGGAGGTAAGACTGATGGAGTGCTTTTCTGTGGCTCTCTTCTTCCCAAAAAGGTCCTATGGGTACAATGTGGAGCCTTCAGACAACCTTGTGGATCAGGTTTGTCAACTGCCTTTTGAAGTCTTAAGAAAGCTGTGTGACTCCCATTTAATCCTGATTCACCGCTAAATGCTGGCAGGTTCAGGGATAAACTATGCCAATTGCTTCGTATGAACCTAACAGCCTTAACACCACAACAGGCAGTTCTTCGTATTAACCATGTGGCACAAGTAATGGCCAGGCCAATGGGAAAATACAGTGAGAATGAAAAAAAAAATTCTTGACCAATGAGGAGAAAAAAAAATTTCCTTGTTTCATCTCTCATGCCTGAAATGGCAACTTCACCACTTCTTCACATCTCACCATTGAGTGGCAACTCACCTTATTTCCATGCATTCGCATCTTGTTAAAGCCACAACTTACCTAATTTGTATGCCACTTCCAGTTCTCCTCTTGTTCACAGAGACTCAAAACAACACAAATTCACATCCTATAAATCAGAGTGTCTAATTGGTGGTTGGAGCTCACTGAATGCCTGTGCTGGCCATCATCCAACCATTTCTTCATAACTCCATGGCTCCACTTGAGCCCTTCGGTTTGTAGCTCAGGGATGTCATGCTATATCGTAGCCACATCTTCAGCGTATGCCAGCAGTTTACATGGCAAAAACACTGCATGTGTGTCAAACAAATGGCCATGTGTGAAAGTCAATGGGGAGGAGTGCTTAGTGAGATGAAGGCAGATTATTGCCAATCAGGGGTGTAACCACAGTTAGTTTAAGTGCTTGTCTAATTCCAGTCAAGAGGATTGGCTACAGTCAGTTTGGCACCTGATTTGACCAAAGTTGGAGTATTTGTGCTTTGCAGTCTAGGGATTGGGCCACAATAAGTCCTACAGATCAAGTGCAAGTATCCTGGGATTACAGATAATCAGTTAGAATGCTCTGAAGACATCATTCTGAGGGATGCACTAATGTCTTCCTTCAATGAGACAAAGGGAGGGATTCAGTTTGATAGAAAAGCAGTTAGTGGTAATGCATGAGCAGGAGAGGTGGTGACGTGACTCCTCTTCCCCGTTCCCCCCCCCAGTGAATGAGTAGGAAGTGCAGAGGCCAGAAAGCAGCAGTATTTGAGAGCATGATGTGGGTGGGGCCTGTTGAGTGGACATGACATATGTAATGGTGAGAGTTGTAGTCCATGTGCCTTGGTGAGAGATGTGTGCAGTAGTAGATTTTGAGAGTAGTGGGCCAATGTGAAATAGTAGACAGAAGATGATGACGCCTCATGTAATACAGAAGATTATTAACCTTCTTCCTGTAGAGCTGAGCATACCATTTCACCTGGGATATAACAATAGCCTGGGTTGTAATTTGGGTCCAGGCTGGTACTGTGGGTTACTATGAATGCTGGCTGGAAAAAGGACTGCTGTCCTCTCCATCAATCTATCCAGCTCCCTGTCTGCAAAGCAGAAAGCAAACCTCCCTTTACCTCAGACTGTGCGTTTAGTAATGACAGTTGGGCACCACAATGAGAGGGCCAATTCCTGGCTGGCAGCATCTGAAGTGGTATGTAGCTGGGTTTTAAAAATGGCACCAGTGGTGTGAAAGCCAGAAGGTGTCAGTAGTGGCAAGCATTTTTGCTGCTCTGTTTATTCCCAGAGAAATGCATTCAAGAACCCAGATGCATAATTAATGCTGTTAGGAGCAGCAGATTGCATAAGAAAAGTTGCTCTGATCCAAGCCAGATCAAGCGCCATGACTCTCACTTGACTAAATGCTAAATGTTGAGTCATCCAAAAGCCTGCTATCTATGTGTTAACTTGCAGCAAGTCATATTCCCCTGTCACCCTTGTGTTTGATGGCCCACTTTGGATCTTTGTCAAGCAACATCTTAATTTTAAAACCCTCATTCTTATTTTCAAATAATTCCATGGCCTCATCTGTCTCTAGCTCTGTAATATCTCCAATCCCACAACCCTCTGATATCTGCATTCCTTTAATTCTGGCATCTGTGCATTCTCAGCTTTAATTACTACACCACTAGGGGCTGTGTCATCAGATACCTGGGCCCCAAACAATTCCTTTCCTGCACCTCCCTACCATACTTTTCTCATTAACTTTTTGACTAAGCTTTTCAATCACTTAACCTCATCTATTTATGGAGATTAGAGTCATATTCTGTTCTGGTTCAGGTTCTGAAGAAGGCTCACTGGACCCAAAATGTTAACTCTGCTTTCTCTCCATAGATGCTGCCAGACCTGTGGATTTTTTTCCAGCAATTCTGTTTTTGTTTCTGATTTCCAGCATCCACAGCTTTTTTGGTTTTTTGTTTAGTGACAATGATAAGTTGTAGAAACAGTCAAGCAATGCCAACTATACAATGGCCACACTCAAACTTAAATTAATAAACATACATTGAAATTGAAAATAGTTTTCAACTGCAGGCTGGCTGATTCTTTTTTTCAAAATATAAACAGCAGGTCTTTAAATGTCTTGCTTGCTTGACAGTTCCAACACCTTATCTACTTTTTACACCAATTCGTATTTACTCTTAATAATACCCAAAGGGTATCTTAGCTCCCCAAAGAACCCTTGGAGGTTTACATCTTTAACTCAAATGTCTAAAGCCCATGAGCCATTTTTTTACAAAACTGGGTGGCCAAATTTGTTTCTGTTGAAGGCAGTTTCACTTTTGAATGTGCTGTTGCTTCTGCAAACTGCATATATATGAAAAATGCCCATTACCTTTCACCACCACCACCTACACCCTAGTAAAAATGATGGTGCTGGGTTCAGGGATAACACACCTAATTCTGGGCTCTGGTACCATTTTGGCTACAGTGTAGAGACTTTCAGATTTTATAAAAATCAGGCTAAACAGTTTGATCCTAATTGCTTCCAAATTGACTACAGATTGGCAAAGTACTGTATGTGTTATGTGCACCACAGACAGTTTGGAAAATTTTCTGAAGTTGGGCAGCAAAATGCTGATACAATATGCACTCACTGTGCTATCTGGTAGTAATCTTGCACCGTAAAATTAAATCTTGTATCATCCCATTTACAACATCTGCCCTGTGTACAACTATGAAGTAGACGGGGGAAGAAAAATTTCTTTTTGTGTATGATGCCACTAGCTGGAAGCCGCATATAACATATGCATTCCCAAACAACTTGCTGAGGTGGTGTAAAAATAAAATGTATCAAACACGAATGCAGTTAAATGGAAAGATCCAACACAAGAAGCGGAAGAGAAATAGGACAACTGGTACAGAAAAACAATCCTAACCAAGTGAAGGGGAATGGTGGGCAGGAACTGGAAAATGGTCAGGGAAACTTAGTGCAGGAATAGAACTGAAAAAAACCAGGAAAAGGTTCTGAGTGAGGCAGGCCAAATTTTAAATATGCAGCAAACAATGTTAAACTGAAACTCTCAACATTAAAAGACTGTATTTTCATTATTTTACAAATACGGAGGCTTGGGGACCGCTTTGCGGAACACCTACGCTCGGTTCACACTAAACAACTGCACCTCCCAGTCGCGAACCATTTCAACTCCCCCTCCCATTCCTCAGATGACATGTTCATCCTGGGCCTCCTGCAGTGCCACAATGATGCCACCCGAAGGTTGCAGGAACAGCAACTTATATTCCGCTTGGGAACCCTGCAGCCCAATGGTATCAATGTGGACTTCACAAACTTCAAAATCTCCCCTCCCCTTACCGCATCCCAAAACCAGCCCAGCCTGTCCCTGCTTCCCTAACCTGTCCTTCTTCTCACCTATCCCCTCCTCCCACCACAAGCCCCACCCCCATCTCCTACGTACTAGCCTCATCCCCCTCCCCTTGACCTGTCAGTCCTCCCTGGACTGACCTATCCCCTCCCTAACTCCCCACCTACACTCCCCTTTACTGGCTCCATCCCCGCCCCTTTGACCTGTCCGTCTCCTCTCCACCTATCTTCTCTTCTATCCGCCTCCCCCTCTCTCCCTATTTATTTCAGAACCCCCTTCCCCTCCCCCATTTTTGACGAAGGGTCTAGGCCTGAAATGTTAGCTTTCCTGCTCCTCTGATGCTGCTTGGCCTGCTGTGTTCATCCAGCTCTATACCTTGTGATCTAGTACTGAACTCTGTAGAACTTTATTGAAAACAACCATCAAATCACATAAACTGTTTTCTTTAGCTACTTGCTAGTGAGCCATTTTTGGATCCAACAAATAGGTTTTTTCCTCGCATTATATCTAAAACCAATCTGCCTTTTCAAAAGCCTTACCAAAATCCATGTAAGAAGAAACCCTCTTATCCACCATCCTAGTTACATCTACAGAAAAAGCAATCAAGCTAGTCAGGCATAACTCACTTAATCAAACTCTGGGTTGTCCATGATTAATTAATGTCTTTTTAAATCGTAATTTATATTCCACCTTGCCCAACACTGAGGTAAAGCTGACTCGTCTGTATTTACTCAGTCTATCTTGATCTCCTTCTCTATGCAACATGAGTGTTTGTTTTCCTCCAGTTCTATGATATCACATCAGTAGCCAAAGAGGACTAGAAAATAACAATCAGAACCTCTGCTATTTCCTCCAATGCTTCTCTTAGTATTCAGGAATATGTTTATAAAAATTTATTACTTTCAAAGATAGAAACCCTCTTAAAATTTTATTTCTTTTACCATATTTAAACCATCCAAAATTTCACGCTGCTCATCCACAATAACAATTCCATAGAATTCCCCCTCTTTTATTAAGGACAACATACCTGTCTTCTACCTCCACATACCCTATAGATGTGGACCAAGTGCACATAAATAGGTTTAATGTGTCTTGGTGTTTATGGATTGGCATACACATGGTGGGCTGAAGAGCCTCTTTCAACACTGTACAATGCTATGAACAAGTTACCTCTTTGGTCTCTAATTAGTTTTACTCTTTCTTTAAGAATTACTCCTTCCAGGCCAAAACAGTTCACTTGACTGGCACCTTAAACATTCAATGTCTCCATCACTGGTGCACAGTGACTGCAATGTATGCCCTCTAGAAGGTGCAATGTGCCAAGGCAGCTTCAACTGAAAAGACCGGTAAAACTTACAATTGACACATACTGGTCCAACCTGCCCTGTATACATTAGAGCAGTGCTTCAGTACGAACAGTACTCCATTTCCAAGTTTTACTTCTTTTCTTAAACTGGTTTTTAAACTTATAAATGGAACTCTATACGATTAGCATGTTCAATTCTAAGTATTACTTTTTATTTCCCTCTGACACCCATTACCTCTAAGGCCTAAACCGATAAGGGGGGTGAACGAAATCACCTTGGCTTCAGCGTGACGGCGACAAAATCCTGAGCCCTGAAAGCACTGGGGGGGTCGTCCCTGACTCACATGAACTGCAGTGACACCAAAACAACTCACCATCAAAAATCAGGGATGGGTAATAAACGGTTGTTTGTCAGTAACACATATCCCATGAGGATGAAGACACCGTTATAAGAACAGTACATGTTATCGAGATTCAGCCGCCGGACTATCTTTCCGCCATTTGACACAAGAGGCCGCTCTCTGCGGCAGACAGCGCAGAACACTGCTGCTAAGCAACGGGCTGAACATGCGCAGCGCTCGCTTGTTGCCGCGGGTATATCGTCGGCGAATTCGCGCGGCATTCTGGGTCGTAGTAAGGCGCCAAGTTCGAGTTTCGTGATCGATCACCTTGGAGACGGTGGGGAGGCTCGGCGTTTGGACAACATGGTGAGGGAGGCAGAGAAAAAAAAAGTGTTGTGTTTGAGTGTGTTAGTGTTAGCTTCCGACAATTCGCCTGAGAGGGGAAACAGTCGGGTTCGAGTGGACACGGTGTAGTGTCAGTGTAGCCCCTTCAGTCCCAGCTCGGTTCTATCCCCTGGCAGCCTCCTCACACTCGGCACCTCACTGACAGCCTCATTGTCTGCCCGCCGCCCTCAATTAACGTAAAAATCGTAAATATAGGAAATCTCTCCTCCCCGCCTCTTCTTCAGTCCGACCTGCCCAGCTGCAGCCTCCTGTCTGCTGAATCCACACCAGAACCTATCTTCTCTCCTGCGCTTTTGCATATGTTTAATACAGTGACTGCCATTTTCTTCTAGTTACTTCTACGCCGTCTATCACCAGACATCTTCCTGTTATTTTTAATTAGGTCTTCCATGGGATATGGCTGTTGTTGGCTTAGCCGTTATCTATTGCCCAGGGGATGGTGGTGAGCTGGTGTGTTGAACTGCTGCACTCCGCAGGGACACTCACAAGAAAAGGACTTCAGGAGATTTAAGCCAATAACAATATGTCTCTAAGCTGTGTGACCTGGAGAACTTGCATGTGATGGTGTTTTTATGCATCTGCTTCCTTTCCTTTAGAGGTGATGGGATTTACGATGTGCTGCAGAAGTGTGATGAAATTATGGCTTTAGGAAATTTTGTCTTTTTTTTTTGAAGAGAGGTTTTGAGTCAGAAGTGCTGAGCTATTGTCTCCAAATTAATAACCTAAACAGCTTGTGATGCCTTGAATTTTAATTTAAGTTGCAACAATAGAAGCAGCATGAATGGAGTCATACTCCTACAGAACCAGGGTTTTAGTTTAGCTTTCAGCAGTTGCAGGGATCTTGAAGCTGAATGTGGAAGTTGTTATTCCTCTCTCTGTTATAGCTAAGAGCTGGAGCTCTCTCTGCTGCCAGAATTACATGAGACAATTTATTTTATTGAATCTGGCTTTGCCAAGGGTATGTTTAAGGGGTGTTACTATATTGGAACAGTTGCTGTTCAATAGTTAAATAATCTATCATTCTGTTAAGTTTTGCAATAGAGTTAAGTTATTCCAATTTTTCTTTCTTTTGTTTGTATTATAACTGTAGGGTAAAAATAAAGTGTATTTTGCTTGAAGCTGAGTAGTATAACCAATGGAATTGCATCTGGAGCACAGCACCTTACACTTGCCTTTAATAAGAAAAAGTTAGGGTCTAGGCTATCCCTTTGATATATTTGAAAGGGGCTTATTCTGGTCCATGACAAATTGGGGGCCCTTGTTGGGATCAAAATTTCTAATTCCAGGTCAGGTTTCTGACTCAAAGACTGTGAGTGGTGACTGTTGGTGTTCTGTTTTTTTTTTGACTGTTGCATTCAGTTGGTTTAAGTAGGGTGTGCCTTGTGTAGTAATGGCCCTTTCAGTCACTAAGGGTTTTGTGGGAGTGGAACAAGTCTCTTTAGGAGTTTTACAGAAAATGAGCAAGGCAAAACTTTCAGGACTGGCAGACAAATGTAGTTGGAGTTGCCTGTGTCTGAGAGGAAAGGGGAAATAATTGCGGCAATAATTCTGTATTCACAGTTACCAGGAATGCAAATAGAGTAATTGGAAAATAGCTAAAAATCAATTGCAAATGAAATAGTTTGAAAGCAGAAACAGAGGGGGAGAGAGAAAAGATAGACAGAATGAGTTTTTGAACTTCTGAAGTTGCAATTGAAAACTGAAAGTCGACTTATAATGATAGAGGTAGAGGTGCAAAGTGGGAGCATTGGTGAGGACAATGATGGAGAGCAATCCCATAAAAGCCGAAGGCCTGGAGGGGATCTGTTTAAATATGTCAAAGCATTGCCTAAGCTTGATGGGAAGGACATGGAAGCCTTTTTAATTTCATTTGAAAAAGTGGCTAAACAAATGAAATGGCCAGTGACCATGTGGGTATCATTAATCCAAACAAAGCTTGTAGCTAGAGCTAGTGATGCAAATACCTCCCTATCAGAGAAGATATCTGGAGCATGGGGCAAACTATGAGGTGAAAAATGCTGTCTTGATTGCATATGAGCTAGTGTCAGAAGCCTACAAACAATGTTTTAAGAATCTAATGAGGGAATCTGGTCAAATATACATAGAGTTTGAAAGGATCAAAGAAAGTAACTTTGATAGGTGGGTAAAGACATTGAAAATAAATCAGACATATGATACTCGTAGACTGTTATTTTGGAGGAGTTCAAAAATTCACTTCTTGAAGTAGTGAGATCATGGAAGAGCAGAGAGTAAAAATTCCAAGATTAGTAGAAGTGGCAGATGATTGAGTTAGTTCATAAATCAAAGTTTGGCTTCTGACATCAATTTCAATCTGAGGGATAGCAGTTGGAGGGAAAACAGAAATCCTCCGGTAATAAAGGAAAAGGAGATCTTATTGGTGATAGTTTACCACGTTAAAAAGGAAACTCATGAGGGGGAAAGAATAAAAATCCTCAGGTGTTTTCACTGTAATAAAGTAGGCCATATGAAGTTGCAGTGTTGGTGGTTTAGCCAAAGCACTGGGAAGATGGATGTGAGAAAACAGGATAAGCCAGTGAGTTTTGTTGGAGTGGTAAAGGAAGGCAGTGGAAACTAACCAGCTGCAAAAGAATGTGCAGCCTCGTCAAAGGTTGGTTGAGAAGGAAGTGCCAAATCTCTAAAGAATTTACTTGTATGGATAGGGTTTATTCATGTATGCCAGGAGGAGTAGGTAAAGAAATTACAATTTTAAGAGGTACAGGAGCAAGTCAATTTTTGAGAGATGAGGAGATATGTAATTCCAAGGGAGTATTGCCAGAAAAGCTGGTGATATATGGAATTCATGGTGCGAAGAGTAGTGTTTCATTGTATAAGGTGAAGTTGGAGACTTTGGTGAAAAATGTAGTAGTGGTAGGAACAACAGAAATTCTCAATTCCAAAAATGCAGTTATCCTTGGTAATGATATAGCTGGACCACAGGTTGGAGTGTTCCCTGTTGTGGTTGGAAAGCCAGTGGAAAATCAGCAACTGAGATGTTAGAGGTATATCCTGGAATTTTAGCATGACTCTGTGGTAACAAGGTCACAAAACCGTGGGTTGAAACAGGAGGAGAAACGAAAGAATAAAGATAAGGAAGTTAAGTTCAGTTATCAGAAAGTGTTTTGATTAAATGGTTAAGAGAAAACAAACAAGAACAGGTGGAGGATAAAGTGGATATTTTTAGTTCAGAGAATTTAGTTCACTTACAACTGGCTTTTTTAAAAAACTTTTTGTATTAAAAAGCATTCACAGAAGAAGAATCTGAGTGTATCCCAGAATATTACTATCTGAAAAATGTAATCTTGATGAAGAAAGGGAGACCATCACACATTTAGGCAGATGAAAAACGAACAGAAGTTCATCAGGTTGTATTACTGGTGGATTGTGGAAAGGAGGTTTTGCGGATAGCATGAGTTACCAGTAGGAGGTCATTTGGGAGCAAGGAAAACTTGAGCCAAAATACAAAAAAAAGCGTTTTTGTTGGCCTGGACTGTGTGAAGATGTGGTTGAATTTTGCCAGACATGTCATGCGTGTCAAGTAATAGGAAAACCTCAGGCAGCGATAAGACCAGCACCTATAATACCCATTCCTGCATTTGAGGAACCTTTTATGAGAGTCTTAATTGATTTCATAGGACTCCTACCTAAAACAAAAAGTGGAATCAATATTTGTTGACCATGTTGGATGTGTCTACTGGATTCCCAGTGGCTATTCCAGTATGCAGTATCATGGCTAAAAGGATTTTTAAAACTTTACTAGATATGGACTACCCACAAAAATACAATCAGATCAAAATTCAAAATTTATTAAAATTACTTAAGGAAGGTATGGATAACTTAGGAACCAAATAAATTAACTAAACTGCATACCATCCAGAATCGCAGGGGGCATTAGAACAGTGGCATCAAACTTTAAAGATCATGTTGAGGGCTTATAGTCAAGACTATTCAGAGGATTGGGATAAAGGATTTCTATTTGTACCTTTTGCAATGAGGATGCACCTAATGAATCGACTAAATTCAATCCATTTGAATTAGTTTTTGAACACAAGGTGAGGGGACCACTGAAATTAATTAATTACTGATCAAGAATCTATCTATCTCAGCCTAAAGTACACACAGGGACTTTGCCCCACATCTCTCTGGCAAGGAGTTCCAAAGACACTGAATTCTCTGAGAGAAGAACTTTCTCCTTCTCTGAGTCTTAAATTGGGTCCCCTTTATTCTGAGGTCCTAGACTCTCCCATGAGGCATACATCCTCTCAGCATTTACCCTGTCAAGTCCCTTAAGAATCCTATATGTTTCAATGAGATCACCTCTCATTTTTCTAAATTCCAGTGACTCCCCCTGTTTAGCCTTTACTCACAAGACCGGGAGTGTCCTGCCATATATGTATGTGTGTGCCCCTGTTTGATTTAGAGCACTAATATCTTCTGTCAGTATTCTTCTCGCTTCATAACTCCATCTTCCTACAACTTGGTTTCAAGCACAGGATATTGGTCCAGTGTACAACAGGATACATTTTTAACATGAATAAATACAATACCATATTAAAAGACAAAGAAATACCTTGCATTACAGCTTGTCAAAAATACAGTGTGTAAAAATGCCTTGCAGTATTAAAGGACTTACAGCTTGACAATACACAATATTGAAAAGCCTAACACGTGATTAAAATCTTCATTATTAAGATGAAGTAAAGTTTCTAAGCACCCAGTCTTTAAATCTTTGCCTACTCCTTTTGTGATATGCATTTCTTCTCCTGAGTTGCCTATATTGAAAATGATGATCTTGGCAGAGTGCTGAGTCCACTTTCATATTTTTCTTAAGTGACAGAAACTGCAAAAATGCTGACAGGTGTTTTGGAAGTTGTAATAAATGTACAGAATAGGAGCAGGAGCAGGCCATTTGGCCCTTTGAGTGTGCTTCACCAATCATTATGATCATGTCATCTAATTCAGTCGTCAGTTCCTGCTTTTCCCCCATCTTTGGTCCTTTTGGCCCCTAGTGCTGCATCCAACTCCTTAAAATCGTATAATATTTTGGCCTCATTTGCTTTCTGTGGCAGTGAGTATCACAGAACTCACCACTCTCTGGTTGAAGAAATTTCTAATCTCGGTCTTAAATGATCTACCTTGTATCCTTAGACGGTGACTCCATGGTTTGGCCATGTTTCTTATTTTAATTTTGCCCCAGACAGGAATGAACAATTGTTCACCCATGTGCTCTTTTAATGTTTCCCATTGCCTTTCCACTGTTATCCCTTTCAGTATGTTCCCCAGTCTATCTTGACCAACCCGTGCTTTATAACACCGTAGTTTCTTCTATTTAGATTCAGGACCCTAATCGCAGAACCAACGACATCACTCTCCATCTTGATGAAGAATTATATTATCATATGGCCATTCATCCCCAAGGTGCCCCACTTAACTAGTTGCCAAATATTCCTTTCTGATTGTGCAATACCCAGTCCAGAATTGTCTGTTCTCTAGTTGAACATATTGGGTCAGAAAACTATCAAATTCGCACTCCAGGAAATTCTTCCCTATGGTATTGTTAGTAACTTGATTTGCCCAGTTTATATGCAGTTTGAAATCACCTATAACTACAGGTATTCCTTCATTGCATGTGCTTTTAATTTCCTATTTAATGCCTTACCCAATGTCACCTCTAAAGTTTGGGTGTCTACATATAATACCCCCACTTTGTGAGTTTTAGTGTTTTTAACACATTAGATAAAACCTTGCAGTAACAATTTTTTTATGTTGATCCTTGAACTTATAGTCTAAAAAGAGGGGACTGAGCCTTGAAGAAAAGCGAACTCGTATGATGGAAATATTTTTTGAAACGGTGAGTGTTGAAAATTCCTGCCATAAAGCTAAATCAGTGAATTAGTGTTTTTTTTCTTACAGATTGGTCAGACCTCTTCAATGTGAAATAACAGAAGCTTGTAACTTCATGTTTTTATTGCCTTAATTTGTTTTTTATTAGAATGCAGCATTTCCTCAATGTCGAGTAACTTAACATTACTTCACTGCAAACATTAAATAAAGTAGCTTCAGTATATCCATTGAACATTTGCGTGTTGAACTTTGTTTGCAGCAGACCGGTTCTGAGGTCAACCTGCTCACATGATCGTATCCTTATCACTTCTCCCCTTTAGACTTCAGGTTGCTCTTCGCGTTTCTTGTGTTGATTTTGGTGAGGATCAAACTGGCAGGCAATTCATTCATGTGCATTTTGAAGTAGGAACATCACACGCAACTTTTCAAAATCCAGATGTGGAATACAAAGTCTAAAGAAGGTCCACTTGAAATAGAGATTTGCAGTGTTGTTTGGATGTCAACTGTGTCAGTAGTAACTCTACAAGTAGCTAATTCAAAAAGCACAAACAAGTGACCTCAATTCTTCTGGTCTCTTTTACCATTCCAGTTTTTGTGTACAAGAGCTTGGGCTGGAACTTAGACTTATCAACACACTTACCTAATGCAGGCAGTCCACTATTTGTAATAATTTTCAGATTGTTTGTTGAGATAAGAAGCAGTAGCTTAGATCTGATACATTGCTTAATTAGACAAATGTATGACTGACAGATCACTGATTCCAAAGCTGTTCTGTAGAATGGAGGAGCAGGGACAACAGTTTAAGTGGCTTGTTGCTTAAGTTGTGTCGTTTTAGTGATAACAGCCTTTGTTCTTCCCTGAGGCTGATGTAGGGAAAGAACTGGTCTTCTGCCAAGGATAGAGTGGCCTGTTCCTCTGGATCGGCTCTTGTGCCCCCCCACTCCTGGTGATGGGTAATTTTGGGGCTGGCAATCCATGCTGCGTCAATCATCTATCTAAACCTTCTCGGACAGTGACGTAAAATGGCTAAACATGATGCCTTCCTCACCTACTATGAGTGTTAATTTTCTTTCCTTCTAAGAACAAAAACTTGTTTTCCAAAGCACTACGCTCATGATAAGGTAGTGTGGTGTTTAATAAATCTTTTATTGCCCCTTGTAAAAGGCTAGTTAACTGCTGTGACACAGTTAATTGAGGTTTCATGATATAAAGAAATAATAAATACGGAGTATGAAATGAAGTCCATTTTTAAAGGGCACCTGACATTCCAACACCCGTTCCTAATCTCCACTTCTGCTTAAAAAGAATGTGTGTCCCTTGCAACCCCTGGGAATTAATCTGCTCTTTCTAACCTGCCTTGGCTCCTCTCTTGCTCCCGCTCATGTATTAACATTAGTCCCCTTTCTCCATCTCGGCTCTTGTTCCTACCTTTGCTCTTGCCTTTAGAGTCTCCAGTGTCTACTGCTGCCAGTGAGGACTTTCACCTCCTCTCCTGGCTCCCATTCTAAGCTGCACTGATAACCAAGCCTCTCTCTACTGTCAACAGTTCATCAGAGCAGTCAGTCCTGGAACTTGAGCCACTACCAGCACCAACCAAACTCTGCCACTAGATGGAGTCTGGCCAATTTAAAATGTTATTTATGAATGTTATGTAATTTATAAATGTTGGCATTTAGGAAGATACAGCATTTCAACTTATATCATTCTAAAATTTCTTCTGCTGAGAAAAATCCTAAGTAACTAACTGAACAGTATTTTTTTCAATATAGTGTTTTAGCTTAAGTTTTTTTTCAGCTCTGAATGCACAGTACTGAATGCATACTTTACAATATTTCAACTTGGACTTTGGTTTTTCAAAGTAAGAAATCTTTCAAGGGAACTAACTCTGGTTTTAATATTTATTCTGATGATATCCTATCATTCATTTAAAGTTACTTCACTTTAAAGTCGGCATTTTCAGTAAAACAGCCTCCACTTTAAATGAGGACTTGCTGTAATTGGCAGTTCAGAATAATGTGGGAGCAATGGGAAACAAATGGGAACAATGTCTTCACATTGACCACTACCCTCCATCTTGTTGTGTGGCATTATTACTGTGCTAAATGGAATAGATTTTAAACACATATCTAGCAACTCCAGGACTGGGTATCCACAAGATGCACAGAACTGGATTCCAGCGAGACAGAATCTAATCATTGCCCCATGACATTCATTGCATTATCTCATGAACTCCTTACTATTAACACCCTGGAGATTGCCATTTTCCAGAAACTGAACTGGAACAGCCATATTAGTACTGTGGCTACAAGGAAAGGTCAGAGGTGGGGAGTCCTGCAACAACTAATTCACCTCCCAACTCCCCAAAACACAAGGCAAGAGAGTAGTATGGTGGAATACTCTCCACTTGTATGAATGAATGAAGCTCCAACATTGCTCGAGATGATTGGCACAATCCAGGATGAAGCAGCACCCTTAATTAACATCACATCCACAAACATTCACGCCGTCTGCCACTAATGCTT
Source organism: Ginglymostoma cirratum (assembly GCA_024137785.1). Classification (NCBI taxonomy): domain Eukaryota; kingdom Metazoa; phylum Chordata; class Chondrichthyes; order Orectolobiformes; family Ginglymostomatidae; genus Ginglymostoma; species Ginglymostoma cirratum. Next base: position 315,484 of record JAHRHZ010000097.1, on the reverse strand, counting down.
TGTAGCATTGGCTACAGCAGTGCCATCTGCAAGATAAGCTGCAGATATTCACCAAGATTTCTTAAAGAGCACCTTATAAGTCCATGGCCGCTTCCCCTCCAAAAGGACAATGGCAACAGATACATGGGAATGTCATGACCTACAAGTGTCTTCTGAACCTATCACCATTTTGGCTTGGAAATATATTGCTATTCCTTCAGTGTCAGAGGATTAAAATCCTGGAATTCCCTTCCGAATAGCATTATAGGTGTAACTGCTAGAAAATGGACTGAAGCAGTTCACGAAGGTAGCTCATCCCACTTTCTCAAGGGCAACTAGAGATGGGCAATAAATGCTGGCCCAGCCAATGATGTCCATGTTGCGTAATGAATTATTTTAAAAGTGCATGTTATGATACTGACTTACCTCCATAAGTCATTTTAGGAACAAGGACAAGGCTTTTAGCCCTTGCTTCATACTCTGACATTCACTAAGAAGATGGATGTTGTATTCCATTCAACTCCATTTTTCTGACTGCTGCACATAACTCTTGACTCCCTTATGTCAAAAATCCATATAACTTGTATTCACTAACAAGGAATGAGACTGAATGTTAAAGTGGATGAGCAATGAAGGTGACCTTTAATATTGTAGAAGCTACCTATTCATCAAACAGAGTTGTCAACAGATGTATTTGGGTTTTTCAGACCAGACCTCATGATAATCAGTGAGCACTAATAGCATGATGACCTCCACAGGTAATCTGGGGCCTGTGTGAACAAGATTAACAGTATTGTGTTTCCTCAAGCAATCAGGTTGAAGAATCTTTACTGAGACAAAATTAGGAAATGAATGTTAGAATAGTCGATTCAACATCGGAGCATACAAGAGAAATAAAATGGAAGATGCATAAAGAAGTTTTAAATAAAATTAACAAAATTTAAGATCTGAAGGAATAAGATTTCTCAAAACTAGAGGGCATAAGCTTAAGGTGAGAGGGGCAAGATTTAAAAGGGACCAAAGGGGAAACTTTTTCACGTAGAGGGTGGTGTGTTTATAGAATGAGGTGGTGGAGGTGAGTACAATTATGTAATTTGAAAGTCATCTGGATGAGTACATGAACAGGAAGAGTTTAGAGGGATATGGACCAAATGCTATCAAATGGGACTAGATTTATTTAGGATATCTGGTTGGCATGGACGAGTTGGACTGAAGGATCTGTTTCTGTGCTGTACAACTCTGACTCTACTTATAAAGTTATTTTTTTCAGTGCCTGAGATTATTTTTGAAGAAATTATACCATTTAAAAATCCACTTTGTACTTTAATACCATCTACAACTTTTCCTGTCATATTTGATCCCTTCAATATGTTTGAATGCTAAGTTTCTTGGTCAAATGCATCCAGCGCAGCATCTAGAGGAGCAAATTACTGCATATGCTGGAATCTGTACTGAAAACAACAAATGCTGGAGATCATAGTGGGTAAGACAGCATCCATGGAGAGAGAGCACGCTAATGTTAAGCCTGATGAAGAATCATCTAGACCCAAAACATTAGCTTGCTGTCTGACCCACTATGATCTCCAGCATTTGTTGTTTTCAGTACCGATTCCAGCATCTGCAGTAATTTGCTCCTCCTAGATGTGCACTGTGTGCATTTGACCAAGAAACCTAGCATTCAAATATATTGAAGGGCTCAAATATGACAGAGAGCAAGCTAATGTTTGCAATTTCTGCAATTCAGCAATTTCTGTTTTTGTTTTAGATTTCCAGCATCTGCAGTTCTTTGTTTTGTGTTTAACATTAATAGTTACTAGACCTATCAGGTCTTTGATGTATGGTTATTTAAAGTATCTTTGCAGTTCCACAAATCGGCTGTTCAATGACTCAGACTCTGAAGTCATTGTGTCACATTTGTGTGCCAGGGATGAAGTACGATTTGTGCTATCTTAGAAGATGCAACCATTCTGGATACATTGATTATTCAACTTGACATACCTGCTTTCCTAGGTCTGTTCCTAATATAATATCCACTGATGCCAATATGGTGCTGATGAACAATATTGAACGATTAGTTTATAATCTTGAGCCAAGAATTATATAGAAAAATGTTTGTGTATATATTATATACATAGAAAAATTGGAATGGCATAAGTGACCAGAAGAATTGAAGTCACTTGTTTGTGATTTTTGAAATGGCTATTTGTAGAGTTGCTGCTGGCAGAGTTGACATCCTAGCAACTCTGCTGATCTATTTCATGTGGTTGTCTTTAGATTTTGATTTCCGGATTTTGCAAAGTTGTGTGTGAGATGTTCCTACTTCAAATTGCATGTGAATGAATCGCCTGCCTGTTTGAAGTCCGGTCACTTTAGCCAGAAACATCATTGTGGAGCAAAGTTCCAGCATGAAATAATGTTTTCCCCTTACTGATAGCCATATTAAGATTGCTACAGTGACTAGAAGCGGAAAATACTGACTGACTCCTAGATATTAATGATATCAAGGCCTATGGGGATAAGTGTAGGAAAATGGTACGAAGGTCGATAATCTACATTCTATCTAATTTCTCCAGCTGCTTTATTGTTCATGCTTCTAAATTCCAATGAGTATAGGCTCATACGGTCTTATTTGACCTTATTTGAATTGACAACCATTTGTCCCAACAAGCAATCTAGTGAACCTTCTCCAAGATTCCTCTAATGGAAGTATATGCTTCCCTAAATAAGGAGACAAAAACTGTGCACCATATTCAAGGTGTGTTCTTACCATTACCTGGTAAAATTGGAGCAATAAAGGCCAACGTCCTCTTTGACTTGATTACTTGCTGCACCTGCATGCTAGCCTTTTGTCATTATTGTACAAGGACCCCTTATCCCACTTTGCTACAAATTTCCTGAAGCTTGCTAGCAGAGCTGGGACAATGGTAGCACATGTACCAAGTGGTTAAGGTATAGGAATATAGGTATATTTTCTAAAATTGGAGGAAGGTAAATTGTGGGGTTCCCTAGGGATTAAATCCAAGACCAGTGCTTTTCTTGTATTGACTTAGACTTGGATGTACAGTGCACAGTTTCAAAATTTTCAGATGACAAAGTATTTTTAAGTAATATGAACTGTGAGGTGGATAAGGATTGACTCCGAGGATATAAGCTGGTAGAATGGATAGATGTGTGGCGGACAAAATTTAATTCAGAAGTTTAAAGTGATACATTTTGATACAAGAAACAAGAAGGGACAACACAAGCTAAAAGCTACAATTCTGAAGCTTAAGCAGTAGCAGACATATTTTTGCACAAACTATTGAAGAATGCAAGCAAGGATGAGAAAGTGATTAACAAAACTTGTGGAATTGTGATGATAAATCTTTATAGAACATTGGTTCAGCCTTAACTAGAGAATTGTGTCAGGTTTCTAGGCACTGCAGTTTTAAAAAAGAAGGCTTGCAAAGGCTTTGAGAGAAAGTGTAATGAGAATTGTCCAAGGGATGCGCGACTTCAGTTATTGGGATAGATAGAGAAGCTGGTATTTTTAAAGGAAAGAAGCGTTTCAGTATTGCTACTGAAGCCATGAGTCTAAACAGAGAAGATAGGGAGAAACCTTTCTTCAGCAGGAGGATTTGAAAATCAGAGGAGTCTCGTTTAAGCTGAGTGACAAAAGAATCAACAGTATAGGAAGAAAACCTTTGTTGCAATAGACTAAGGAGGTGGAATGCACTGCCTGAGAGCATGGTGGAGAGATTCAGTCATAGTTTCAAAAGAGAATTGGATGAGCACCTGAAGAAAGAAAATTTGCAGAGAAAGGGTAGAGGACTCGGGAGAAGTAAATTGCTCATGAAGCGAACTGGTATGGGCCCATCAAGCAATGTAACCTCATGTTGTAAATATTCTTTTAATGATTAACAGAGATTTGGAGCTTTTCCATAAATTCCTTTGTCAGAGAATTATGTATAATTTTAGTTAAACTTTTATTAAAATGCACCTTGGTTTCAACTGACTTTTTGCTGTTTTCTTCAGTTTCTATGCCTGGCAAAAAAAAGTACTTTTGTGTTTCAAGATAGAAGAATGGTGACCATGTTTCCAATTTTCTGCAAATTTTAGAAAATGCATTCTCTGATGCATTGGAATGAACTTACTTAAAACTTGTCCTTCTTAGAGAGATGTATTTCAGCTGAAGGATTTGGAGAAGATTGCACCAAAGGAGAAAGGAATCAGTAGGTATCAGTTTTACTGTCACTACTGTCTGATCTCTTGCCCAGGAGGTTATAGTATTTTAAGTTAATTATGGCTCAGTTTGTTTTAGAATATTTAATCAAAGATCGCATAACGGACAGTTGTATATAATAAAATTGGCATTGTTTACAAATGTACTTGACATGTATATTTAAAAGTTAAATGTGTCATGTACAACTGGAAAATGGGTAGATTTGGTACTATAGTAAATGCATTCCCCTTCAATGACTGAAATTAAAATCAATGCAACTCTCACCAATTTGATTTTAAAATGTGCCTATGCTATTGTGAGGGTATGTTGTGGAAATCTCAATATTTTTAGCTGTAGCATTGCCACAGCAAAAAAAAACTATCCACAATGTGGTACAAATGAATTGTCAGAACAGTTTCTGATTCAAAATCCTGCTGGCATAAAATTGGTGAGGACTGATACCAGAAAACCTACAGAAGGTAGTTTAAATTTAAACTATGTTCTGCTCACAGTTGAAACTTTATGCCCTTTCTTGTTGAGACTGCCTTCCTTTTAAAGTGATATAAAGAAAGAGCTGTCATTTCCCCTTCCTTACTTGGACAGGACACCATAGGTTTCTCTCTGTCTTTGAAGAGGAGGAGATGGTAATGTAGTGGTATTGTCATTAGGCTAGTAATCCAGAGGCCTAGGCTAAAATTCAAATTCCACCCTGGCAACTAGTGGAACCCAAATGCAATTAATAAATCTGCAATTAAAAGCTAGTTGCGTGGCCACCGTGGGACTAATTGATTGGCATAAAAACCCATGAAATTAACTGATCTCCTTTAGGGAAGGAAATCTGCATCCTTCCCTATATGTGATTCCAGGCACACATGTATAATTGACACTTAATGGTGTATCCCATTGTACTGTTATAGGAAGTCTGCACCATTATCATTGTTGATTCGCATGAAGAGCCAGAAGTCAGTGCCTATTTTGCCCGTAGGCCCATTCTTGGTGCCACCAAACGATGCCCAAGAAACACGCCATTCTACAGCTGCTGGCCTATTCTAATTCCTGCTCATCAACATGGTCTACTTTGTTCCAGTGACAGCTCTGGTTAGTGCCCCCCTCAGGAAATAGCAAACAGCAGTTTGAGCCATATGTAGTCAGTGAGGGATCAGGAACAAGGCTAACAAGTTGGGCTGAGTAAATGTCATGAGGCCAGGATATTAATTTGTGATTTAAAAACATTTGAAAATTAATTCCTTGCATTTCTCCTTTTCTTTGCGAGCATTGCTACCTCTGACATCACAGGCACTATTATTGGTATGGGCAGTGAGTGCATTTCTTGCAATTGTGGTTGCAGCAAATGAGGTTGACACCTTAACTGACCTCTGAAGTGGCCTAGCAAGCCACCCATTAAATGCTACAAAATCTAAAGAAAGAAATGAAACCGTATACAATCAAGTTCGACTTAGGGACTGGAAATGCTTAGGGCAAATCCAGCCATGCTGATCCTGCAAAATTCTCTTGGTAACGTCTGGGACCTGTGACAAAATTAGGAGGGCTGTCCCAAAACCTAGTCAAAGCAACAACCTGAAATACTCGGAGTCATACTTTACGGGCAATGCTTCAGACACCACTATCATTGTCCCTGGATTTGATCTGACAGGACAGACCCACCATAGATGGCAGCACAGTGACAACAGTCAAGAACAGGGTTGCCCTGGACATTATTTCCAGATCCCTTGAAAAATCATAGGATCAGGCTCAACATGGGCAAGGAAACTTCTCAGTAATTACAAGTAGCTCCACAGCCCACCTTCTCCATACTGACCACTCTTTCTTCGACTGTTAAGGTATCTTTAACCTCCATGCCTCGCAAAAGTATTGAGCTTTTATGGGAGCGTCAGCAATGTTAGTACAATACTAATGCATAATGAGTAAGGGCGACATTGATTAGTGTAATACTTGAACTTAATTTGCTGAACATTACTTTTTTTTTAATGATGTGTTGTTTTTACTGGCATTAAGTTTGAAGACTTTTTCATAGATGTGGGCACTGCTGGAAATGCCAGCATTTATTACCCATCCCTGCCTGCCAGAAAGTGGTGTAAAGTTAAAATATGGTGACATTGAAAATAGTTTATATTACCACTGAGCCAGGAAAGCTACCTAACCTCAAAAATTTAGGAGCACTTTACCACAAATTAATCATAATGCTCATCACTCCAGAACAAAGTTGAACCTTGCTTCACCACAACAGCTATTGTTGTCAAGATTTAGATGGAAAATAGTGCCATACAAAATAGCCTTTTGGTTTTATTCTAACAATGATTAATCTTCATTTGCAGACAAGAGACAAATGTAAGCTGTTCATGTGTTCTTGCCATTTCAGCTTCCATGTCTGTGAAGGAAGTACTGCAGAGTCTAGTTGATGATGGAATGGTCGACACCGATCGAATTGGAACTTCTAACTACTTCTGGGCATTTCCAAGTAAAGCTCATCATATTAGAAAAAAGAAATTGGAGCAGTTGAAGCATCAGGTGAATGTTGCAGTGTTTGAGATGACCAAATGTTTGGCTTTAGAGAATGTTTGGCGTGCTGCTCCTGCTAGGAGATTAGCTGTCATTGTATGCCACGCTTGTCTGTCTTGTGCCAAACCATGGTTATTGTTTGCAACCACTCTGATGCCTATCACCCAAGAATACCTACATTAACCTGTCTACTACTGTCCAGTCTGCTTTCTGAAGGAATCTTTGTAGCTTTTCAGTTCTGATCAAATGGCTGAAATATTAACATGTTCTTTTCTAATTGTCAATTTTTAGTGATCTTCTTGTCTTCGTTTTGTGTATGTATGAAATTGCTACTATATGTATTGGCATCATGTTTCACAGGCATCTATTTCCTTCCATAGATCTTTACTTTTTGTTGAGACTCAGGCACATAAGACAGTGGATAGAATATATCATCTTACGAGTTTTTTTTCCCTTAATTTTTCTTGTTGACTTATTTTTAATCTTCAGAGAATTACTTCTGGCTGATTTTATCCGTCTTCCAACTTCTGCATTGCATCTGCCATCTTCTGTTTACATTTTCTCAAAACGGACTTGAACTAGGACGACACCATCCACTACAGTCTTTACACTAGTTGCCCTGATGTATTCCCTATAATTTTTTTCATGTTTAATCCATATTCTAAACTTTGAGATTTGCTTGATCCATAATATTTTTGTAACCTATTCTTGAGAAACTACCTCTTCCGTTGAGTGTGACAAACTCAGAAGCAATCTCTGCCAAGTTTAGATCAACCTTTCATAAATTCGTTGATTGCTTAAAAAGTCAAGGACTTCTTCCCTGTTACTATTTACAACAGAATCAGTTATGGGAGACCCAGTCTCTTCTAAATTTCCTATTTTTTCCACTGTAATTTTCTATGACTTTCCACGACTTTCCACATGGGTTTATGCTGTGTGAGGTCCCATATTCCTCACAGATGACTGGCCACATTGCCTTGCTAAGTGTCGTGACTGTGCCCTTGGATGTGTCACACGCTTTGTTGGTTTCTGCCTTCTGAGCCACCGTCATACCAACTTGTTAGGATCTGCTACCTCTTCTGCCATTCCCAGACTTGCTGTACAGTCGCAGTACACACCCACCCACTGAAACCACCACTACATCATCTGAAGCTGATAGGCCTGTCATTTAGTTTTGCATGACTTCCAAGTTGCAATCCTGAGCTATAACTGTTGATATGCTTAACCAGGTACTTGGAATCGTAAGTAAAAATTGGAGAGATGTGAGACACTGGTCTGTCCAGCCAGACCCTTATTGACAAGAGTGTGCAGCTTCAAAGGGGATCAAGTGTACTAACCCTCACAAGCATCTCCCATATGCAAATCAAAAATGAATATTTAATGGAAATGATTATTTGGGAAATGAATAAACAGACCTTTGTCAGCACGGTTGCAGATTGCTGATGTTCCATTTGCCCAAACAGCTTGCCCATATGCATGACTCGGGACAGTTTGTTTCTTTTCTTCACCCATCATGCTGCCCAGTAACCCCACCCACAATCTTTGCTCCCTCCCCCACCCATACCAATGAGTGTCAGACCCCAGCTCCAAATTGGACCCCTCACATTTGATCAGAACCCTACAACTATCCCTGCCTCATTTCTATGTGGCTGAGTAAAGTAGGCTTCCTATCCAGTCTATCAGCTGGAGTCCCAGTGAGGGGGAGACCGACAGAAATACATTTTAAAGTCGACCTGCTCTTAATGCCTGTTCTCAACCACTATTCCCTGTCGCCCATTGTCTCTGTGCTAAAATTTAGGCCAAATTTACATTTACTGTGGAGCTGTAGTGAATAACATATTGAACACTTTTAATATTGGTAAAAATTGGAATATATCATGTTGTCTTGCGCAGTTCTGTGATCTAACGGTATCTTTGTTTGCTGAGTACAGTTTTGATCAGTGACACTAGGAATCCATTCTATCTTCATGTCCCAGTCAGTTGAATTATAAAGGAAATCTTCAAAAGCTTTGGCTTTTTAGGCTTGAAACAAACTTGCTATGGTGGAATCTATGCAAGATAGGTAGTATAGGGAAAGTAATCTGAACCACCACTGCTGCTTCATTTTGGGTGAGAGGCAAATCTAGGCAGTTGTTTATAATGATGAGCATGTTGATTGAACAGCTGAGAGGCCTGTGATGAAGTGAAAATATTGCAGTTATTAAGAAACCTGATTTGTGTCATCTGGTCAATCAAAATGACTGGTCTTTCTCATTCATATTGATCTTGCACAAATATCAACTGAGCTCGGTTTATCTGTTCAACAGCTGTTTGTTCAACAGTATTAACCATGAAACAAACACAATGTTTGAGAAACTCAGCAGGTTTAACAGCATCTGTGGAGAGAGAAACAGTTAACTTTAAGTCCAGCATGACTTCAGGACTGAAAAGGTTTGGAAATTTTTTTTATATTTTAAGAGGCAGAGGAGGGACGAAGGGAACAGGTGTTGAGATCTAGTGCAAAAGAGAGAAGTTTTAAGTTGTGAAAGAGAAAAATGTAAAATGGGTGTAACTTAAAGGTGTGAAACAAGGAGAATGGGTCCTCTCTACTGAGAACAAAGTAAACAAGGCACAAACAAAACAAAGCTATAGCAGGGAGCGGATAGAGAATGTAACAAAGATGGAGAACAGACATCATGTGGTCAGCTCTGAAATTGTGGAATTTGACATGGAGTCCCAGCGGCAGTAAAGTGTCTAAACAGAAAATGAGGTGTCCAGGTCACTCCTATGGACAGAGCAGAAATGTTCCAAAAAGCAATCATCTGGTGGTCTCCTCAGTCTAAAGGAGATCATGTTGTGAGCAGCGAATATAGTAGACTAGATGGAATAAGTTCAAGCCGTTGACCAGCTCCTGATGACACAAACGTTAAGAAGCTGCCATCAGATTAAATGCCATAAGGATCTTAGCTGTGGCAACAAGGCGTAGTGCAGACCCATGGTGGTAGAGGTGAGTTTTAGTTCTCAGTGACATCCGCATCCAGTGCGGATGCACGGCAATGACGACAGAGTCAAGTTTGGTCCCATTGCGGGTCTCGGCAGCATTGTTGAGGTTGGCCCAGCACGGGCTCGTGGTGGCGGTGGCATCGTCAATGGAGGCAAGATGGCACCGAAGTGTGGCGACTCTTGTTCCAGCGGCAGTGATGCAGCGAAGAGACTGAGGGTGGCTGACTGCATCGTGCTGGTGATGGTCTCAGCATCGAGGTGGTGGAGCCCAGATTCAGGCCCATGGCTGAGCACTTAGCAGGAATATAAAGCTGAAGTTTATTTCTTTAGTTTCTGCCTTTTATATTCTAAACTCTGTTTTATTTTCTGTTTTAAGATGGTACTGGAGAATGGTGACACCAAACAACACTTTTCGCTATTTGTAACAAAATACATGTGACAATAAACAAATCAAATAAATAAACCAAATAAAGTAAAATGGTGCTTTAGCTGGAAAGTGTGTTTGGGACCTTGGGAAGTGGTGATCAGACATGGCAGGTAGTTTGAAACTTTATATAGAAATCCTCCACAGGGCCTTCTTTCTTCAAGTTTAACTTGTGATTATCATAATTTTATAAAAGTATCCTGCAGTTTTCAATTTTCACATTGTGATGGTTGCTTCTCTTAATTATTATAAGAATTTGGGTTATATTCTCAGTAATTAATATGTTGAAGTTACTTGATGTGCTCAGTATTCTGCTTGATTGGTTAGATTTTCAGGCTCACTAGTCTGCAGTCTTCTTGCTGGATGTTTGAAGTTGTTGGCTATGACTCCTACCGTATAAGTTTTGCAATTCTGCAAAACGTTTTGGATTTATGTTTGGAAACACCTCTCGTTGCATAGCTATTTGGTTGATGAGTCTTATCTTTTATTTCCCTCTTTTGAAATTAGCTACAGGCATCAATCTTAAAATGAAAAATTTATTATTTGATCCAGACTAATGAGCTATAATACACATGAAGGTTGGCACCAGGGATGAATTGTCAAACATTGGGAACTTACTGTTATCTGTGCTTCAGTAGGGTAGCATGCTAGAAATCAAGCTCCATTTATTCCCAGAGTCGTCATAGTGATACACCAAATTCCCTAATTAACCTGACTTTCAGACCCACGTTGACAGAAAGCATAGACAGGATTTCTATATTTAACAGGAATTGCTACTTATTACAAGTACAACTTTAGATACAGGTACTGGCATATAAACTGACTAGTTAAAACTCCACCCCGCTTAAACTATCACACAACTCTGGCTCACTAACCCACTTACTAACTCGTTCCAAAAACATGGGTGTTATAGTTGGAGGGATAACTAGGAAAGCAGCTCAAATGATCTCTTTGCTCACAGTACCTGGTGAGATGGTCTTGTGCTGATCAGAACCCTATTCTCAGTCTTCCTTCCCCACATACTTTCACTGGTTTGCAGGAAGCACAGGGTGACTGGTTCGCAGTTATAAAAAGGTCTGATTTATTAATTAAAAATTATAGCAACTGCTGAAGGAAAAATAAACCAGTTTAATTCGACCTTGAAACTGATTTTGTTGCAGAAAACAGACAAAGTTCCTCAGCTGGTGGAGATCTGATGATCTCTTTATCCTGTTCACACCCCTAAGCTGTTCACTTCCCTGGGAGCCAATCACAGAGTTGTTGACAAAGCCCTTCTGTCTGCCATTGACAAATGGTCAGTAGTCCACAGATCAATCAGCTACTCGCCATTGTCTGAATCTCTATTTTATATAAACCAGCTCATCCAGCCCTCCTTCTACCACTTTATCCCACAGCTGTGTAAATAGTACCTACAAAGAGAGCCAGGTTACTTTCAAGCGTTCAGTGATCCTTCGGTAATCCTTGGTTTTAAAACTTCTCTTCCCATTTCAAATGATAATTAATAAGTACAGAATCATAAAAAGGCCTATTCTTTACACATCTCAGTTCAGGTTATTGCGTCTGCATGTTGGTAGTAGTTGCTGTTTGCCTGTAGTCTTGAGGCAATATTCTTATCTGCTTTGGAGTGAATGGAGTGTGTTTAAAAATTTGTTGAAACTTAACTCATGCTGTATCCTAGTGATAAAACATCCCACCACTAGGTGTCATATTGTGATAGATTTTAATCTTAATGGCAGTGGTGGCAAATAGATGTATTTTGGGTCCAGTGGAACCTACCTTAAATAAAAGTACAGAGAAGCATTGTTTTCTAATACCCTGTTGTTTTTGATTTTTAAAAACATGAATTTTAAACTGTATTGCAGTTTTAATAAGTTCCCTGTTTGTCTTTAAGTCTGAGAAGTGTTAGCATTTAGTGGTGTAGTTACATTATGTAATTCCTTAAATGTAAGACCGCTAATTTCTATGATTAGTTAAATACCATTACATTAATGATATGTGCTGTTTAAAGTGAATTTAATGAATAAGAATGTGGTGATACTGTATTCCTTCAGGGTGCATTCTTGTCTATGGTGCTGCAGTGATTGGCTGAAAGGCAAGGAGTAGAAACCAATAGTAACTTCTATAACTCTTAATGACTAGAGCAAGAGTACTAGTAAAAGCCTGATATCTTGTTTTGGAAATTATGTATGTGAGTGGCAAATAATTAAGATTTTTTAAAATAACAAAATTCCATCTTGGCTACATCTGCACGTAAATGGTTTACAGTGGGTATATTGATGCATAGGCAATTAGTTCAACACATGCAAGGTACTTAAAGTTGCTCAATGTATTTCTATTCTCTACCCTTTTAAATGATCTTAGCAATTTTACTAAGAAAAAAATGTCTAAATGCAATTAGTAATATGAGACCTTTTAAACTCTGCAGTATAGCAAATAAAACTATAGTTCACCTGTACTGAAAGAAATGTTACAAATTTTGTAATAGTGATTTCACTTTGAACTGATGCTACAATTGTAATGCAATTGCAGCCTAAATTTGATGTGGAAATCTACACTAATTGCCAAGATCATTGAATATTACTCTAGATTTTCTCATTCAATTCAGTATTTTCCAATTGGAATAATAGGAATGGAGTTATTGGATATTTGTTATAAATAATTGAAAGGAAAGTTAGTTTGCCGTCACTGACCTTAATCTGTGTTGTACTGGGAATTATTTTTGCTGTAAATGGAGGGCTGCAGGATAGCCAATCTGGTACTGTCATTCAAGAAAGGACCAAGGGATAAGCCAGGAAACTATAGGCCCTTCAGTTCATCCTCTGGTGGAGGAGCTATTGGAAGCAAATTTGAGGGACAGAATTAATCTGCAGTTGGAGAGGCAGGGATAAATGACGAACAGTGAGCATGGTTTTATTAAGGGTCGTGTCTGACCAACTTGATTACCTCGCCAAAAAATTCAATCAGGTGTGTAGATGAGGCCAATGCTTTTGATATAGTCTACTTGGACATCAGCAAGACTTTTGAAAAGATCCTGTGTAGGAGACTAATAACAAGTAAGAGCCCATGAGATCCAAGGAGATTTGGCAAATTGGATTCCCAGGGTGGCTTGTAGCAGTGGGTGATGTCAGAGGGATGTCTTTCTGACTGGAAATCTGTGATATTGGGGTCCCATATCAGTCAATGTTGAGGCTCCTTCTGTCTGTGGTTTGTATAAATAATTTAGACTTGAATGTTGGAGGGTTGATCAGTAAGTTCACAGATGATACAAAGTTTGGTGGGGTGGTGTATTGTGAGAAGGATAGCCTTAGATTACAGGAGGATATAGATGAGCTGATTAGTGGCAAACAGAATTCAATCCGAATAAGTGAATTGATGCGTTTGGCCAAACAAGGCAAAGATTACATGATGAATTGTAGGACACTGGGAAGCATTGAGAATCAGCAGGACCTCGGTGTGCATGTTCGTTAAGGTATCAGGACATGTGGATAAAGTGGTTAAGAAGGAGAATGGTATACTTGATTTTATTAGCCAAGATATCAGGTTTAAGAGCGAATTTATGCAGAAACTGTTAATTGGGCAACAGAGTTGTGTGCAGTTCTGGAATCCATATTATAAGGGAGATGTGATAGCACTGAAGAGAATGCAGAGATTTGTTGGGATGTTGCCTGGACTGGAGAGTTTATGAAGAGAGAGAACAGATTGGGTTGTTAACTTGGGGCAGAGGAGATTGACAGGGGACATGATTGAGGGACATAGATAGGATAGACAAGAAGAAACTTTGCTCCCCCCGTCAAGGAGAAATGACCGCAGGACAGAAGTTTAAAGGGTGGAAGATTTAGAGGAGTTGAGGTAAAACCTTTTCATGGAGACGGTGATGGGAATCTGGAAGTCACTGTCAAAGGGTGGTTGAGGCAGAAACCGTCATAACATTTGAAAAGTATTTAAATGTGTATTTGTGATGCCAAAGTATACAAGGTCATTGGTCAAGTGCTGGAAAATGGGATCAGAATAGTTAGCTAGTTGTTTTGACTGCTGCCGATGCAATGGGCTGAAGGGCCTTCCTGTACTGTGGATCTTTGACTCCTATTTCTTTTCTAAATTTGCTTTCTAAGTTTTATTTCCCATTTTCTGTTTCCAGCTTGCTGAAGGAACCCAAAGGAAGCAGAGTTTACAACAAAGTATTGAGAAGGCCAAAGTGGGGCGTCAGAACACAGTAAGAAAATTTATCTTGAAACTTAGGGTCTACCTGGGCAAAAATAACAAGATTGTTAAAGAATTTATCGCTTGATGCTTAGTTTGATACTATTATGAAAAAATTGAAATGTCTACTATTTTTGGAAGGACCACCATTTTCCTTGGTGTCAGAGGATATCATATCTTGCCTAATGTGTTAATTTGACTACAGATAAATTGTTTTGTTCAAAGCATTTTCACTAACAAATATCTTGGATGACATTGTAATCAATGCCAACCAGCATGCCAGGGATAGCAATCCCTTTAATATTAGAGTTACTTTGCTTTGTTTTGCAAGTTTGCAAAGAGCAAGAGGGTAGCAAGGGAAAGGGTTGGCCAACTGAAGGACAGGGAAGGGAATTTAAGTGTGGAGCCAGAGGAAATGGAGGAGGTATTAAATGAGTACTTTGCATCTGTATTCACCATAGAGAAGGATTTGGCGCATGATGAGCCTGGGTGTGTAAATAGTTTGGGTCCTGTTGAGATCACAAGGGAGGTGTACTGGGGATTGTGAAAAACATTAAGGTAGACAAGTCCCCAGGGCCTGATGGGCTATACCCCAGAATATTGAGAGAGGCAAGGGAGGAAATTGCTGGAGCCTTGAGAGAAATCTTTGTATGCTCACTGGCTACAATGGTGGTCCCAGAGGATTGGAGAATTACCAAAGTTGTTCCTTTGTTTAGGAAGGGTGGCAGGTATAATCCAGCTAATTACAGGCCGATGCGCCTTCGGTCAATGGTAGAGAAATTATTGAAGAGAATTCTTTGAGACAGGATTTACTTCCAATTGGAAATAAGTGGGCATATTAACATGGTTTTGTGAAGGAGAGGTTGTGTCTCACTAACTTGATTGAGTTTTTTGAGGAAGTGATGAAGATGATCGATGCAAGGCAGTGGCTGTTGTCTACATGGACTTCAGTAAGGCCTTTGACAAGGTTCCTCATGGCAGGCTGATACAGAAGGTAATATTGCACAGGGTCAGAGGTGAGCTTGCAAGATGGATTTTAAAAAAAACTAGCTCGGCCATAGACAGAGGGTAGCAGTGGAAGGGTACATTTCTGAATGGAGGGCTGTGACTAATGGCATTCCTCAGGGATCAGTGTTGGGACCTTTTGCTATTTGTAATATATATAAATTATTTGGAGGAAAATGTAACTAGTTTGATTAGTAAGTTTGCGGATGACACAAAGGTTAGTGGAATTGCGGATAGCGATGAGGACTGTCAGAGGATACAACAGGGTATAGATCAGTTGGTGACTTGGGCAAAGAGATGGCAGATGGAGTTTAATCCAGAAAAATGAGGTAATGCATTTCAGAAGAGCTAATCCAGATGGAAAATATACAGTAAATGGCAGACCCCTTAAGAGTACTGATGGGCAGAGGGATCTGGATGTACAGGTACACGGGTCACTGAAGAAGGCAACACAGGTGGAGAAGGTAGTCAACAAGACATACGGCATACTTGCCTTCATTGGCCGGGGCAGTGAGTTTAAAAATTGGCAGGTAATGTTGCAGTTTTATAGATAGGCTGCATTTGGAATATTGTGTTCAATTCTGGTTGCCGCACTACCAGAAAGATGTGGTGGCTTTGGAGAGGGTACAGAAAAGATTTACCAGGATGTTGTCTGGTATGGAGGGCATTAGCTATGAGGAGAGGTTGAAGAAACTTGGTTTATTCTCACTGGAAAGACGGAGGTTGAGAGGCGACCTGATAGAAGTCTACAAGATCGTGAAGGGCATGGACAGAGTGGACAATCAGAAGGCTTTTCCCAGGGTGGAAGAGTCAGTTACTAGGGGGCATAGGTTTAAGGTGCGAGAGGCAAGGTTTAAAGGTGATGTGAGAGGCAAGTTTTTTTACAGAGGGTGGTGGGTGCCTGGAACTCGCTGCCGGGGGAGGTAATGGAACCAGATACTATCATGACTTTTAAAGGGTGTCTTGATAAACTCGTGAATAAGGATGGGAGTAGAAGGATACGGTTTCCGGAAAGGTAGGGGGTTTTAGTTGTGACGGGTAGCATGTCGGTGCTGGCTTGGAGGGCCGAAGGGCTGCTCCTATGCTGTAATTTTCTTTGTTCTGTTAGGTTAAGCAGGTCAGGTGATTTCTGTGCCTTTAAGCATTCGTATAAATGTTCTCTTTTTCAAAAAGATGTTGGTGAGATGGTGTGCCTACTTGTCACTGTAGAGTTTGTTTATCTTTGGTAATGATGCTCAAATCATTCTATGTAAAAGCCAATGTTTCTGGTTTGCCAATCAAATGTGAAGTACCGAATGTGGTTCTGTAAGCACCCTTAAAAATCCCATGTAATATAACTTAATTTACTCAATCTGATAAAATGGTGGCTCCGCATGGGGCTTTAAACCGATGAGTTCAATATCTTAACCAATAGCAATCACTGCTGAACGGTTAATTGATAGAAAAGTGTAATCCAAACCGTGACTGTTGTACCCTGATGGTTGTATTGATCCTGCTTGGCTTGACCAGACCAAACCAATCCTGCTCAGTAAACATTTCCACATTTCATAACACCTTTCTCCCTCCATAGATGCTACCTGACCTAAGTATTCCCTAAGTAAGTTATTTTCATGTTGTTTATTTTAGTTATGTGCCCTGTTACTTTAGCTGTTTTGATTATATCATTTATTTCCAAACTGGTCTGTTGGAGAATCACAAAAGCTAAATACTGTGAATGCTAGAAATCTGAAATTAAGAAGGGAAAATGCTGGAAACACTTGTTAGGTCTTGCAGTGTCTGTAAAATGAGAAACATGGCTCACGTTTCATGCTGGTGACCTTTTGTGCTAAACATGTGAAAGATCAGGATATTGTAATGATTGAAATTTAGGCATTAAAAAGCAACAATTCAACGCAGTTTCTATAAGGGAGGGTGTAAATGTACATCACACATCTCCCTTGATTTTTCATCTGCACTCCATGCTTAAATAGGGTTCCTCAAGGGCAGATTACATTACTTTGTCAAAAGCCGTACACGTGGAATGTCATGTAGTGTTCAGTGTGTGACATTTTTAATATCCCAGTAAAGCCAATCAAAACTATTCGGTAACTCAAATGTTGTTTGACAAAGATGGCATCAGTATGATGTGCAATTTTTTTGTCGGAGTGCTGACTGTTGAGAAAAGTGATTTTTTTTTTTTTTTCCCTGTTCCTCCTTTATAAATACAAGTTTGTTTTTTTCATATGTGGGCGATGCAATAATGGTGGAAGAATTCTTGACCAGAACTGAGATCTATGCCGATGACTTCATTGGAAGCCTTTGAATTCCTTGGGGATAACAACTTTTACACTACATGGTGTACTCATTTTGCTGAGTTCTTGAACTATACTGGCAGTGCCTATTTGGGAGGACCATCCTCCGCTTTTATAAGTAGTAGTTCTATGTTAATGACAGACTCAGATTATCACATTGACTCGAATGCAGGAGCAATGTACTGGAAAGGAAGAGTGACAGAAATACTCAGCAGGTAGCATCTGTGGAGAGTAAAGCCTAGAGTTAATATTTCAGGATCTGAAAGAGAGAATCCTAACCATTTTTCAGTGCAAATCAGCGGCATTGCAATTTCTGAAACGCACCCATCAAAATTTCTGGCGGTTACCATTGGTCACAAATGTAACTGGACCAGCCATATACGTACCGAGTACAAGAGCAAGTCAGCGGCTAAAATTTCTTTGGCAAGTACTTCACTTAACTCTTCAGAACCTGTTCATTATCTACAAGTGATAAGTCCAGACTGTGATGGAATATTCTCCAATTGTCTGAGTGAAACTCCAACAACACTCAAGCTTGACAAAGCACCCCTTGATTTGCACTTTATCTTCTACCTTCAACAGTCACTCTCCTCGACAGGCCTGTCCTGACTGCAGTGTATATCATCTACAAGATGGACTGCAGTAAGTTTAAATTGCACGCAACTTAAACTGTCAGTCATTCTCATGACAACACCTGTACGGATAAGAGTCTGCTCACCAACCAAACAGCATGCTTTGCTCATACAGTACCCCTTCACATTGGAATTCTTGCAAAATCTTTTCAGTGCAAGATGAAAAACTTGCAAAATGAGACATAACAATTTTTTTTCAGCAACACTCAAACATGCTGCTATTTAACAAAATGTAGCACTCCCAGGTTTAGAAATCATAAGCAGGGCCTGTAAGTCTAGATTAGAATACTGATAGAGACCACGAAAGTAAGTTGCTATTATATGATTTACATTTGTTGCTGTTTTAATGATTCTATTCATTTGAACTCAGTATGAAATATTGACAAATTCGTTGGTGGTTGTGGTGAAGAATAGAAAATTGGATTTAAAGATGACTTTTACAGCTCAGCATTTAAAACTAAAGCTGTAAAAGCTGGAGTGGTTGGGGTACAATGAGTTTGCAAAGGGTTTTGAAGGTAAAACATAGAGGAAATCTAGGAAGTTGTGTTTGTGTTAATCAACCCACTGAATTGTAGTTACAAACTCTGTAAGTAACTCCCTAACTCCATTGTCAGACTTCCAGTCCTGGAGAGCAGAAATTTTTTTCCAGTTGAACATTGGGAAGACCGAATCGATGTCTTTGACCCTCATTACAAACTCCACTCCTGGCCACTGACTCTGTATTTCTCTATAATAACTGTCTGATGCTGAACCAGGGCATATGCAACTTTGATATTATATTTGATCCCTAGATAAGCTTTTAACTAAATCCATGTAACTCACATTATCTTTCTCTGAAACTTTGCACAACTTCACCTCTGTCTCACGTTTTCTACTATGGAAAAGTACATGAATAAGAAAAGTTCAGATAGATATAGGCTAGGAGCAGGCAGATAAGACCATAAGACATAGGAGTGGAAGTAAGGCCTTTTGGCCCATCGAGTCCACTGCGCCATTTAATCATGGCTGATGGGCATCTCAACTCCACTTATCTGCACTCTCCCCGTAGCCCTTGATTCCTGGCGAGATCAAGAATTTATCAGTCTCTGCCTTGAAGACATTCAACGTCCCGGCCTCCACTGCGCTCCGTGGCAATGAATTCCACAGGCCCACCACTCTCTGGCTGAAGAAATGTCTCCTCATTTCCGTTCTAAATCGACCGCCTCTAATTCTAAGGCTGTGCCCACGGGTCCTAGTATCCCCACCTAACGGAAACAACTTCCCAGCATCCACCCTTTCTAAGCCATGCATTATCTTGTAAGTTTCTATTAGATCTCCCCTCAACCTTCTAAACTCTAATGAATACAATCCCAGGATCCTCAGCCGTTCATCGTATGTTAGGCCTACCATTCCAGGGATCATCCGTGTGAATCTCTGCTGGACACGCTCCAGTGCCAGTATGTCCTTCCTGAGGTGTGGGGCCCAAAATTGGACACAGTATTCTAAATGGGGCCTAACTAGAGCTTTATAAAGTCTCAGAAGCACATTGCTGCTTTTATATTCCAACCCTCTTGTGATAAATGACAAGATTCCATTCGCTTTCTTAATCACAGACTCAACCTGCAAATTAACCTTTAGAGAATCCTGTACTAGCACTCCTAGATCCCTTTGTACTTCGGCTTTATGAATTTTCTCACCGTTCAGAAAATAGTCCATGCCTGTATTCTTTTTTCCAAGGTGCAAGACCTCACATTTGCTCACGTTGAAATGGACCAGTTTAGTTTGCGATTATGTTCGGCATTGATTGGACCAAAGGGTCTGTTTCTGTGCTGTATGACTGACTCTGTAAAACCTCTTCAAGCCTCTTTGTTGTTACATCTTTGACTGAAGAGTTAGTAACCACAATTTGCTTCTTTAATTACTTCACCATCTGTGAATGATTTCTTATGTTTTGTCAGATGGTACCAAATGTGAAATGATGCAGGCCTTGCATGTTACTCCTGGCTTAGAAAAATTTACTCCAGATTTCAAATTGACCTTCAGCTTGTCACCTTCTTTTATGTGAAGCATGCTACTTATGGGGAAACTATCCTTAAATTTACTGTGCATCTTTGTCATTCTAAATTCTCCTTTTTATTTATGAATATGCTTTTGTGACATGTAAGGCAAATGTTCTTATCGTTTACAGTTGTGAACAGAAATTTATTTTCCCATTTGCATAGAAGGTGTACATTTTCAGCTTCTTTTTAGATTGTCCAGGTTCATCACTCCTCATTACTGCTAACCATGGATGCATTTATTAACTAAGAGAAAAACCACAATAGCACTATCAGCTAGCTTGTAACTGAGAACATCTTGGGTTAGATGTGCACTCCACATGATAAAGGCATTCTTTTAACCAAGTATTAAAGTTGTTTGAACTCGAATGTAATTTGTGCGCTTGCGACCAATCATGAGTTTTAGGTATATTTGTGGGAGCTGCTTTCCCTGTATTTGCTTCATCTTGTGGTTCATTAAGTAATTCTGACAATGGCCTCTAGATCCGTGCATCTGAAATGTCAGGAAAGTTGTTGGAGGCAGGATAAGTCACTTCAGTGGTCATAATTTGTTTCCAGGGTTCTGGGTTGGCTTCCATCATTCAGATATTGGACATGGGTGTGTCAGAGTTCCTGCGCAGACCTCCAAGCCCTGTGTACAACAGCAGCAGCTTCCAGAAGCAGCTGCAAGATGATTGATGTACAAGTTGTGCATGCAGATGTTGTGGATAAATCACCACAAGTTACCATTAATTCAATTATTTAATCTCACAGTCAAGTATTGAATCAAAGATTTAAGATTTATTGTATGTAACAACCAAAATAAGATCCCTCAAGTAAGTAAGTTAAGTCTTGCAACTCAACTTGGTTATTACCCGATTTAATGGTGGAACTCAGCTACAATTCCAAACAAGTGTCTCTGATGTCCAAGGTTTGATCCTTGTGCAGTGTTCTTCGAAGTTCTGCTACCAAGTTGTTCTGGTGTTGGATTAGAGTTATACAGCATGGAAACAGACTCTTCGGTTCAACTAGTCCAGACTGAACATGTTCCCAGATCAATCTAGTCTCAACTGCCTGTGTTTGGTCCATATTCCTCAAAACCTTTCCTATTTCACGTACTTACCTAAATGTCTTTTAAATGCTGTACCTGCATCCACCACTTCCTCTGGCAGTTCATTCCCACATACAATCCCCTCTGTATGAAAGAAAAATGTTACCCTTTGGACCTAGGTTTTTAAGCCTATTTTGATAACTCAAACCTTCAATTGTTTTGTCTTTAGATCTGTAGTTTGACAATATTGATGATCTTTTAGATTCTTTCAACCAAAATATTGCAAGGCTGCAGTTTGCCGCCTTATTAGAAGTAGTTTCCCAGTTCCTTGTTATATTTGGCACCGACTGTCCATTTGAAGACAGCTTTCCAGTGATTAACTCCTTAAATTCTTTGGCAGGGCAATCAGTTGTCCTTCTGGCAGAAAGCAACCAATTATCAAGCAGTTATCGAAGCAGTTCTGTTCATGTATCTTCAACTCCTCCTTTTCCCAGACATGGCTCATTGCTTTCAGTTGCTGTGTAAGTTTGTCCTTGCCCCTTAATTTATTCCAGACATAGTTATTGCTGGTCCTTTCATGTGTAACAGGTCATCTTTGTCAATTCTTTCAATCCATGAACCGTTAATAAAGTCCTGAAGTTTATGATATAACAAGGGAATACAGTGTATGTAGGACTGAGATTGACTGACACGGAAGCTCTGCAATCGACCAGTTGATTGCAGTCTATGGGTTGGAGATCACAGTTGTACAGCACCTTTACGAACCATGGTATATAGTAAGTGCACTTGGACCTTTCTAGAAAAGAACCCGTCTGTCTGCAATTTTTTTACGTTCAAAAATCTTCCAACCTAATTTTAGACTTTTGACCTGTGCTGTATAGTTGCTTTCCTGATTCTGTATGGGTTTGATCAATAAGGGAAGTGCCTTGAAGCATTGAGTGACATTGAGATACTATATAAGTGTAATTTTTTTAGTCTGGATTTGAAAAATGAGAGAGGTAAAATAATAACTATCCATTTAGCTTTCAATAGACCAACGCAACATTTTCCAAAATACTGACAAATTTCAGAATCAAAGTAATTTGCTTACTGAGATAAATAAGTTGTAGAGCTGGATGAACACAGCAGGCCAAGCAGCATCAGAGGAGCAGGAAGGCTGACGTTTTGGGCCTAGATCCTCCTTCAGAAATGGGGGAGGGGAAGGGCGTTCTGAAGTAAATAGGGAGAGAGGGGAAGGCGGATAGAAGATGGATATAGGAGAAGATAGGTGGAGAGGAGACAGACCGGTCAAAGAGGCGGGGATGGAGCCAGTAAAGATGAGTGTAGGTGGGGAGTTAGGGAGGCGATAGGTCAGTCCAGGGAGGACGGACAGGTCAAGGGGGCGGGATGAGGTTAGGTAGGAGATGAGGGTGGGGCTTGAGGTGGGGATAGGTGGGAGGAAGGACAAGTTAGGGAGGCAGGGACGAGCTGGGCTGGTTTTGGGATGCGGTTGGGGGAGGGGAGATTTTGAAGCTTGTGAAGTCCACATTAATACCATTGGGCTGCAGGGTTCCCAAGCGGAATATGAGTTGCTGTTCCTGCAACCTTCAGGTAGCGTCGTTGTGGCACTGCAGGAGGCCCAGGATGGACATCTCGTGTGAGGAATGAGAAGGGGAGTTGAAATGATTTGCGACTGGGAGGTGCAATTGTTTCGTGCGAACTGAGCATAGGTGTTCTGTAAAGTGGTCCCCAAGCCTCCGCTTGGTTTCCCCGATGTAGAGGAGGCCACAACAGGAACAGCGGATACAGTATACCACATTAGCAGATGTGCAGCTGAACATCTGCTTGATGTGGAAAGTCGTCTTGGGGCCTGGGATGGGGGTGAGGGGGGAGGTGTCAGGGCGGGTGTAGCACTTCCTGCGGTTGCATGGAAAAGTGCCGGGTGTGGTGGGGCTGGAGGGGAGTGTGGAGCGGACAAGGGAGTCACGGAGAGAGTGGTCCCTCCAGAAAGCAGACAAGGGTGGGGAGGGAAAAATGTCTTTGGTGGTGGGGTTGGATTGCAGATGGTGGAAATGTCAGAAGATGATGCGTTGGATCCGGAGGTTGGTGGGGTGGTACATGAGGACAAGGGGGATTCTGTTTTGGTTGTTATTGTGGGGAGGGGGTGTGAGGAATGAGTTGCGGGAATTGTGGGAGACATGGTCGAGGGCATTCTCGACCACTGAGGGGGGGAAGTTGCGG
Source organism: Ginglymostoma cirratum (assembly GCA_024137785.1). NCBI lineage: Eukaryota > Metazoa > Chordata > Chondrichthyes > Orectolobiformes > Ginglymostomatidae > Ginglymostoma > Ginglymostoma cirratum. The sequence goes on along the minus strand of JAHRHZ010000097.1, from coordinate 291,964 downwards.
TCCTTGAAAAACGAGGACATCTGAGATGTACGGGAGTGGAATACCTCATCCTGGGAGCAGATGTGGCGGAGGTGAAGGAATTGGGTATAGAGGATGGCATTTTTGCAGGAAGGTGGGTGGGAGGAGGTGTATTCTAGGTAGCTGTGGGAGTTGGTGGCCTGGAAATGGATATCAGTTTCTAGGTGGGATCTTACGGAGATCTTTGTTTAATTTAAAATCCATTCTTTGGGGAGAACTTGCTGCTGTTGAAAAATGTTATTGCAGGATTGGAAAAGTAAGAAATGATGAGGGCAACAATAACTATTAGCATGCAGCAAATTTTGTTGAACCCATTGCTAATTTATGCCTCTGACTGAAATGTCTATCTCAGTGTTTTAAATTGTAAATTGCTATATTAGAGGGAATCTTCTGCTATTTTAAAATGATAAGGTATAGAAGGCCTTTAGCCACCATCATGGTACATCCCATTCCTAACAACCTTTTTACAATATTCTAGACAAATAATGTTGCTGTCTAGTTGTTGTAGTTGCCCAAGCTGAATGTAACAAAATGGCTGCTTGTTGAAGTCATTGAAGACTTCAACAAGGTAGCTGGTTCTATTTTTCTCCCTCCTTTCTCTGTATTTCATTTTCTGTCAGAAAAGCAGAAAACTACATTGAGATGCTAAAATAAATAAATTCTAAAATCCAACGTCAAAAAGAGATTGGTTGCATGGTTTGACTCTCAATGAACTAAAGAGGATAATCACTGCTAAAAATATTGAGCAATCATCAAAGAAAGGAAAAGGATTATGGAACCAATCTATCTAGTTTTGTGATTTTTGGACTTGTGATACAGAACTGCGTTTCTCTGGTTTTTCTTTATCTCTCACCACTGATATTTGTTTGTTTTTTCTTCGTATCTTTGCAAGTGAGAATTTTAAATGGGGTAAAGTTTAAGTTATAGAAATTTAAAATCTTGTTCTTTAATGTACTTGTCAGAGTTAAGACTGTAACAATAAATAGGTTTTTATTGTTACTGACAACCTAGTGTGGTTTGCTTTTTTTTCTTGGGTGGTAATGAGTCAGGTGAATTGAGACTTTAGGTAATTTTATTGAATCTTAATATTTGTCTCAACTCTGGGATTGGAAGCCTTGATTCAAGAATACTACCCCAGTGATTCATGGCCGAGTCAAATCAGCAAACAGTTTTTGGTAAGTGTGAATAAGTTGAACAGAAGTCAGTGTTATTTATGTGGAATGTGGACAACACTGTGACATTGTCCCTGAGACAAAGTTAATAATTTGACATTCTAACTAGGATATAAAAGGGGGTGCAATAATTGCTGTCCTTGCCACTGAGCAACTGAAACACTCTGATTTTCTTTACAATTGAAGCAAAGATTAAATTGAATTAGTGCTCATTTCCAGCTAGTAATAGTCTGTGTGACTATTCTCAAGTCTGATGGAATTTGAACTCACGGTTCCAGATCATTGTTCTAAGCTGCTTGCGTGGGAATCGCTTGCTGTGGAACACAAACTGGACGAGCATCCGCGAGAGCGTCAGAGTTGAATATGTGGAGGCCAAGCGCAAGCAGAATTCACGAAGTCCCACTCGCCCGGCTTCTCAAACACCACCTGCCCAGCTAGAGAGTCTGCAGCTCCAGGATTGGACTATTCAACCACTGCAGAACGCATCTCCACAGAGTGGAAGCAAGACATCCTCCAAACGTGAGGGACTACCAAAGAAAGTAGAATATATTGCTAATGCACTCGCTCCAGTGTGTTGTTGCTACTCACGTTTTCGGTCAACAACTTGTGTCCTTTAGTGGTCACTGAAGTTGTTGTCAATTTCGCACAAACTAATATGTAGATCTTTTTGTTCACCACTAGATTTTCAGGATATACTTTTGCTTGAGGCTTTCTCTTACATAAACTCACTTTGATAATCTGTAGCCTTGCGCTTTATGTACTAGTCTGGAGGTGACATGAAAATTATTTCCTGCAGAGTAAGAGATCTAATGTAAATTATTCCATCCTTTGTGTTTGACAGTTAGGTGGTGAATGAGATGTGGGTGATGTTTCTATAGATTCCAAGAGGTGAAGTATCTATTCTGAAACAATTATTCTATTGTGTGGTGTTGTAAATCATGGTTATGAACTACTCTGTATTCTTTCTAAGCTGCTTGTATAAGTGGCCATCTGGATAAGAGTGGGTACTACCTGTACTTTAGAAATGTTCTTCATCCAAACTGAGCAATTCACAAATTTTAAAAGCTATATTACTGTTTAATTTTTGTGTGATACTATTAGTGTTTATTTAACAGTTTTTTTTCTTTAAAAACCTGTTAAGTGCTGATGTTGACAATGGAAAGATGACACCTGTCAGTCCTGATATTTGTGTTTAACTGGTGACTTTAAAAATACTGATTCTTGAATGTAGTGCATGCGAGGGGCATCAATGTGGACTGAAGGGCTATAGGTGGACTTTATTTCCATCTGTTAAAAGAAGTATCAAATATTTCAAGTACAATAGTCAATATCAACTAATGTGACTAGTGAGTTACAATGCCTCAGACAAGAAAGATTTTAAGTATATTTTCACAGTCAGTCACAATATAGTTCTATGCATTTTAATGTGTTTTAAACAGGGACACTTCATTTGCACTAGAGATAAAAAGGTACTGCAGATGCTGGAGAATCCGAGATAACAAGCATGGGGCTGGATGAACACAGCAGGTCAAGCAGCATCATAGGAGCAGGAAAACTTGACGTTTCGGGCCTAAACCCTTCATCAGAAATGGGGGAGGGGAAGAGGGTTCTGAAATAAATAGGGAGAGAGGGGGAGGCGGATAGAGGATGTGCACAAGATTAAAAATTACAATTGTCTCGTTGTTTTCCTAATAGGAGATTATCAGACTCCCCCAGGAGAAATGACTGCATCCCCAAACAAATGCAGTTTCCACTGAAGGTGCAGTGGGAGATAAGAACAGAAAGTTGGCACCAATGGGTTTTAAGCCTTCAATGTGACATTATCATTTAATAACTATGTAAAATAATGGTTAAATATTTATTTTTAAAATAGGACAAGCGTGCAAATATGTTAAAAGAATTGGAGGAACTTCGACAACAACGGAATCAGTTGAAAGCAGAGTTGGAAAAATACAAAGAATGTGATCCAGAAGTAATTGAAGGAATTCGTGAGTAACCAATCCATTTGGTTCAGTTAAAATAGTTGTAATTTTTTCATTCTGAAGATTTTGCTTCTCTAAACTAGTCATATTGAACATTAGCCAAACCCAAACAACAATTCTACTAGAAGTGCATTTTGACCTGTGAATTGGAAATTACAAAGCAATTTGTATTAGTGGAAGAGCAATGTTTTGGCACAATAACACAATGCTTACCACTGAAGTATGATTTTTGGATTAAGTTATATCACTGTCTTAAAATATTACGCTGTACTTTGAATTTTCAGTTTCAGACTTTTTGAGTAGTGGGTGGTGTCTTCATTATATCAGCTCACAATGTAATGCTGTTGGGTAATCTAATGGTATGGAACTGCTTTCATTTTAGGTTGGAGGATATCAGAGTAATCATTGTACTCTTGTAATCTTTTTTAAAGCAACGGTTCTTTGTCTTGAGACTGAACTAGATTGGAATTGGCTAAAATTTTTTACATTGTCCATTTTATCCATTCAGAAACATGAGCATGACAACTGAGTCCACTCTGAACACACAAGTAAACAATAAGAAAATTATTTGAATACTACTTGATGATGGTGAAGAGTGTTTTGGGTTTATGCATTATCTAGTTTAAGTATGAATTTCACTGATACTGCGTAATCCTGGTCTGTAGTTCCCATTGATTCAGGAGATTAAAATATTGCTCCCGCATCAAATGTTTTAGTTAGGTAGAATAGGTTCATTAAGTACAAGTAATGTGGCTCTTGGAACTGTGTTGTGTTTTTCTTTTTATAGGGCAGGCAAACAAGGTAGCAAAAGATGCAGCCAACAGATGGACTGGTATGCTAAAGAAAGATTTGTATCTCTCAATGAATTTCTTATTCCTTTTCAAACATAAAATGTTAACTAATTTCTGTTTGTTCCACTAGATAATGTGTTTGCCATAAAATCCTGGGCAAACAAAAAATTTGGATTTGAACGGAATAAGATTGATAAGGCTTTTGGAATTCCAGAAGATTTTGACTATATTGACTGACGGCTTCAGTCTGTACAAATTGATCCTTCTCATTTTGCGTTTGTACCAAGCATGACATTAATCAAAAAATAGTCTGATTTTTATCACAAGAAAATTTAGACTTTAACTGCAGGGCAACCTTTTGATGCGTCGAGTATTCTATGACTGCTATTTTAAATGCAAAATGATTTCTGCTGTAAACATTACATGCTTCTGCTATTATGAAGGGCAAATTCCTAGCAGATATTAACGATTTATGGAGCATTGGGTCCAGCTAGATTTAAAAAGCAATCGAATAAAATAACATAGGATGTTATTTCACAAGATTGGTGATAATAATCCAACCTGTATATAAGGTCCCTTCTATAACTTGCTAAAATAGTAGTTTTGATAAATAATATTTTTCCTTAAATTGGTCATTCAGTCTCATTGTGCAGTGGTGATCTCTGAAGTACCACCCCAATCTAATGAAAATATTTTAACCTAATGTATTAAATCTTCCTTCTCTACTTTACTGATAAAGGAAAATAGAGTGTAATTTTGAAAGAACCTAGGAGAAAATTTGAGTTTTGTGACCCTTAAAACCTAATTGCAGCTAAAATTATTTTTAAGGCTTTAAAAATCTGCCCTGTAATTAAGTTCTTGTTACCTAAATGTTCCATGCGCTTTAGTGTTTTATTTTGTAAAGAAGAGATAAAAGCTTCTCAAAAAAAAACTTTTATATTGGGGATTGAAAGCAGATTAGATAATGCAACAAGACTGACTGACTACATATATTGACAAAGTCGGGAAGAAATTAAAATGAGATGAAGTTGCACCTCTGCAATGCCAGAAATGTGTTCAATGTATAGGTGAATTATATTGTAAAATGTATTATTTTAATAAACATCACATACAATCTTAAAAAAAACTAGTGTATTATTTGCTTATTATTATTTAAATAAATACTAAACTCTGGTGTGCCAAGTGACGGAAGATAATTTTGCTAATTCTAAGGAGAAGCCAACAGGGCATAAGTTCGTCCTGGGCCTGACTGAACATGAAGTTTTAAATAATTTACAGCCAAATTTAAAACCAAATCTCAAAAAATCTGAATGTTTAAGTGCTTCATTGGTAGATACGAGTATGTTTACAGCCCATACCTGTCAGTTGGGTGCTGTTAATCAGTGATAGCAATTACTTTGATTCCAGAGTGCACAGTGCAGCCAGCAGAGCTGGAGTTGATTTCAGGTTGTGACTTGTACTCTGCCCCCCAGAGAAAGCTGTGGATTTCTGCACTTTGGACATTTATTTCTATATTAATAGAACACAAGCAATGTTTTCATGTGTTTTCCAACTCATCATTGTTGCCAGGCCTTCAAGTGCTTCTAGGTCTCTCCCACATTCAGATACATGTCACTAATAGACTCAGTAATTCGAGATAACAAGGTGTGGGGCTGGATGAACACAGCAGGCCAAGCAGCGTCATAGGAGCAGGAAAGCTTGACATTTCGGGCCTAGACCCTTCATCAGAAATGGGGGGAGGGGGGAAGAGGGTTCTGAAATAAATAGGAAGTGCTACACCTGCCCTCACCCCAATCCCAGGCCCCAAGAAGACTTTCCACATCAAGCAGATGTTCACCTGCACATCTGCCAAAGTGGTATACTGCACCCGCTGCACCCGTTGTGGCTTCCTCTACATCGGGGAAACCAAGCGGAGGCTTGGGGACCGCTTTGCAGAACATCTGCGCTCAGTTCGCAACAAACAACTGCACCTCCCAGTCGCGAACCATTTCAACTCCCCCTCCCATTCCTCAGACGACATGTCCATCCTGGGCCTCCTGCAGTGCCACAATGATGCCACCTGAAGGCTGCAGAAACAGCAAATCATATTCAGCCTGGGAACCCTGCAGCCCAATGGTATCAATGTGGATTTCACAAGCTTCAAAATCTCCCCTCTCCCAACCACATTCCAAAACCAGCCCAGCTTGTCCCCGCCTCCCTAATCTGTTCTTCCTCTCACCTATCCCCTCCTCCCACCTCAAGCCGCATCCCCATCTCCTAGCTACTAACCTCATACTGCCCCCTTGACCTGTCCATCCTCCCTGGACTGACCTATCTCCTCCCTACCTCTCCACCTACACTCACCTTTTCTGGCTCCATCCCCGCCTCTCTGACTTGTCAGTCTCCTCTCCACCTATCCTCTCCTCTATCCATCTTCTATCTGCCTCCCCTTCTCTCCTTATTTATTTCAGAACCCTCTTCCCCCTCCCCCATTTCTGATGAAGGGTCTAGGCCCGAAACGTCAAGCTTTCCTGCTCCTATGATGCTGCTTGGCCTGCTGTGTTCATCCAGCTCCACACCTTGTTATCTCGGATTCTCCAGCATCTGCAGTACCTATTTTCTTGCATTGTTGTAGTAATGTTCTTTAGAGATTTTCTTGTAGATTTGCCGTCATGAGTGATGATCACTTTTCACACCTTGGAGGTAGCTACGACTTTATTAGGAATCATATTCACTCCATTCCAGAGAACTCACACTTATTACCTTCACAATGCATTTTTGTTGTAATTTAGCTCAGTCCCAGCTTTCTGAACTGTCTTCCATGGCTTTGTATGGGAGTCATGATCTTTCTCATCTACATCTTAGATCTGGATGTTATCAGCCAAAGAGAGCATACAGGAAGGATATAGAGTGCTTGGTGTCTTGGTGCAATAATAACAATCTCTCTCTCAATGTCAACAAAACAAAAGAACTGATCATTCTTTTCAGGAAGAAAGGAGGAGGACATGCTCCTATCCACATCAACGGAACAGAGGTGAAGAGGGTAGAGAGCGTCAAATTCCTAGGAGTGATGACAACCAACAATCTGTCCTGGACTTCCTACATAGATGCGACAGTCAAGAAGCCATTATCTTCTTCCTCAGGAGGCTTAGAAAATTCGGCATGTCCATAAGGACCTCACCAAGTGTCACAGTTGCACCATTGAAAGCATTCTGTCTGGGTGCATAATGGCTTGGTATGGCAACTGCTTTGCCCAGGACTATAAGAAACTACAGAAAGTTGTGTGCACAGCCTAGACCATCACGGAAGCCAACCTTCCATCCATGGACTCCATCTACACTTCTTGTTGCCGCAGAAAGGCTGTCAACATCATCCAAGAGCCCTCCCACCCCAGTAATATTCTCTTCCAACCTCTTCCATCAGGCAGAAGATACAGAAGCTTGAACACATACACCAAAAGGTTCAAGAACACCTTTTTCCCTGCTGTTATTGGACCGCTGAATGGAGATCTCTAATTTCACATCTGATGTTGACTTTGCTTTTGCGCGCCTCCTGTGCAGTCATAACCTTGTATGCCTCACTCTGTCTAAGCACCCTATGATCTTATGTCCTTGTATGTTAGGATGTGCCTGTACTGCTCGCAAAGCAAAACTTTTCACTGTACTTAGGTACATGTGACAATAATAAATCACATCAAATCAAAACAAATCAGCTGCTTCCCCATGTCCTTGGTATGTTGTCTGTTTTTACCAGAACACATCCTGGTTCACTTAACGACTGTAAGATTGATGCAAGAATTTGTAATGATCAAAGGTTGTGTTCAATGTTGTCAACAGCAAAGATTCCTTGTCAGACTCTCTACACTTGCCATTTGTAGCATCAAGCTTGCTGTAAACCTTTGGTCCAGCTATGGAAAGTGATCTTTTCCAATGTTGGAGTAGGGTAGTGATTCTCTTTATCGCTTAATTCAAATGTTTGGGATCTAGGCAAATGTTTTGCTGCCCATTTGGCTACTCCACCATGAAGAAATGTACAGAATCTATAGACTTTGTGACTCAGGCCATCACCTCCCTTTCTTTCATCTCTTAGAACTCGTTATCAATTTTTTTTTTATACTTTACACAAGGAATGAATCACTGGTTTTATCCCTTGTTCAGTCGCGAGGTGATATTCAAAATCTGCAAAGCATCTGACAGTTTCTTTGAAAGACTTTGGTTATGTTTGTACCAGATCCTTTATCCTCTTTCTATCTGATTGGGTGGCAGTTTTCACTGGGTGTAATATTTTTATGTTAATCTCATGGTTCACTGAGTTAAGCTGCAGCTGTTCACAACTACTCAACCCCAGAATAGAAGCACCACCTGGTCCAGCAATGTATGACATACAGTAAAGTCATCTCTTCCTTTATGAGTCCCTCTGTGTGAGCTGATCCCATTTGCTAAACCTCAGTTCCGCCATACGCCATTGCATGATATTACTCAGTTTCAGAGTGTTCTTCCTTGGGTGTATATTTTCTTTGAAAGTTTCAGGAGAGATCTTTTGAATCAGTCTGAGTGGTATGATACTCTATGCTCATGTTTCAGATTTACACCTGTGGGCTTATTTCTCACCCTCTTCCTGATCTGAATTGTGTGAATTTCTTTTTTTCCAGAACTATTACATCTAGACATTTCATTAAGCTATATGGTTCCCGTGCCTATTTTGTCCTCAAACTCACTGTCATCTCCCAAGGTTTATAGATGTTTAATAACTTTTTTTGTTGTTTTGTTGTTGATAACTGACTTACCATCTGCTTTCTTTGTTCTGCATGTCTTTCCCCCGTGATTGGGCTTTTCACAAGCTCTATAGTTTAATCTACATGTAGGACATTTCTTTTGTTTGTGAACTCGTGTGGTCATCTGGTGCTCTTGCACATCTTTCTTCTGGTGTAATTAACTAAAACTGGTCTTTTGGTCAGTGAATGTCTTCATCGGTGTGCTGACGCCTTCATGTGCTCAGACTGTGTCTACTGCCTACAGGATTGTGAGCATGTTGTTACCAATGAATTTCTTTCGTACTCAGCTCTCCAAGATGGTGGCAGAGTAGGACACTCCAGCTGTAGCTCGTCTGCTCCGTTCACTCCTTTCCTTCTTTCTCCCTCACTCGTTTTGTTTTCCTCTTCTGCCAGCGACCCAGAGTGGGGTGACCAGTGATCCGGAGCCGGGGGGGAACGGCCAGTGACCCGGAGCAGAGTAGGAGTGGCCAGCGGTCTGTGGTCTGCAGGTCTCGAATGAAGATAACTACTGGTTCGGAACCGGTGGAGCCCAATCAGACCAGGTCAAAGCCCTTACAGAAAGCCTGTGATGTCTATCTTTTCAGCTTTATTTCTTAATTTCCTAACTTACACTACATTACAGATATACAAAGTATAACTTTTTTCTTTATTCTCTCTCTTTTTTTTGTACCTACGATTGTACCTAGGAACTTCGTACCGAAGATGGTGCTGTGCGTTGGCAACATTGTACACGTTTTACTGTACTGCTGTCCTTTTGTAACTTGAGTACATATGACAATAAACGTAATTCTAATTCATGATGTGGAGGTGCTGGCTTTGTACTGGGATGGACAAGGTCAAAAATCACATGACACCAGGTTATAGTCCAACAAGTTTATTTGAAAATACAAGCTTTCGGAGCTCAGCTCCTTCCTCAGGCATAGTGTGAGAGAGAGGGTATAAGACACAGAATTTATGAGCAGAAAGGTAACAACCCTATAACTTGTCACCTCTTGTTGAATTCTTAAATAATAAGGAAGGAGACTACTGATTAAAATGCAAAATCCAGATTCCTTCCAAGTCATTGTCCCAAGATAATTAAAGATTTTATCAATGTATAGAAGAGGTGACATCTCAGGTCAGACAATGCATTTTAGGTGTGAGGTCTGGCTTAGAATTTGTCTGTGTGTTAAACTGGGAACTGCATTACTGGTCAAACAGGATATCACAGCTGTGCTAAAGGAGGGCACCATGGAGGACTCAAGCAGTGAGGCATTATGGGCAGAGCTTAGAAATAGGAAGGGTGCGGTAACAATGTTGGGGCTGTACTACAGGCCTCCCAACAGCGAGCGTGAGATAGAGGCACAAATATGCAGACAGATTATGGAAAGATGTAGGAGCAACAGGGTGGTGGTGATGGGAGATTTTAATTTTCCCAACATTGACTAGGATTCACTTAGTGTTAGTAGTTAAGATGGAGCGGAATTTGTAAGGAGCATCCAGGAGGGTTTTCTAGAATAGTATATAAATTGTCCAACTCTGGAAGGGGCCATACTGGGCCTGGTGTTGGGGAATGAGCCCAGCCAGGTGGTTGAAGTTTCATTAGGGGATTACTTCAGGAATAGTGATCACAATTCTGTAAGTTTTAGAATACTGATGGACAAAGACGAGAGTGGTCCTCAAGGAAGAATGCTGAATTGGGGGAAGGCCAACTATAGCAAAATACGGCAGGAGCTGGGGAATGTGGATTGGGAGCAACTGTTTGAGGGTAAATCCACATTTGACATGTGGGAGGCTTTTAAAGAGAGGTTGATTAGAGTGCAAGACAGAGACGTCCCTGTGAAAATGAGGGATAGAAAGGGCAAGATTAGGGAACCATGGATGACTGGTGAAATTGTAAGACTAGCAAAGAGGAAAAAGGAAGCATACATAAGGTCTAGGCGACTAAAAACAGATGAAGCTTTGGAAGAATATTGGAAAAGTAGGACCAATCTGAAACGAGGAATTAAGAGGGCTAAAAGGGGTCATGAAATATCTTTAGCAAACAGGGTTAAGGAAAATCTCAGTCTTTTATTCATACATATGGAGCAAGAGGGTAACTAGAGAAAGGGCTGGCCCACTCAAGGACAAAGGAGGGAAGTTATGCGAGGAGTCAGAGAAAATGAGTGAGATTCTTAATGAGTACTTTGAGTCGATATTCACTGAGGAGAGGGACATGACGGATGTTGAGGTTAGGGAAATATGTTTGATTACTCTAGGTCAAGTCAGGATAAGGAGGGGGGACATGTTGGGTATTCTAAAAGGCATTAGGGTGGACAAGTCCCCAGGTCCGGACGGGATCTATCCCAGGTTACTGAGGGAAACGAGAGGAAATAGCTGGGGCCTTTACAGATATCTTTGCAGCATCCTTGAGCACGGGTGAGGTCCCGGAGGACTGGAGAATTGCTAATGTTGTCCCCTTGTTTAAGAAGGGTAGCAGGGATAATCCAGGTAATTATAGACCGGTGAGCCTGACGTCAGTGGTGGGGAAGCTGCTGGAGAATATACTGAGGGATAGGATCTATTTACATTTGGATGAAAATGGTCTTATTAGTGATAGGCAGCATGGTTTTTGTGCAGGGAAGGTCATGTCTTACCAACTTGATAGAATTCTTTGAGGAAGTGACAAAGTTAATAGATGAGGGGAGGGCTGTAGATGTCATATACATGGACTTCAGTAAGGTGTTTGATAAGGTTCCCCATGGTAGGCTGATGGAGAAAGTGAAGTCGCATGGGGTCCAGGGTGTACTATCGAGATGGATAGAGAACTAGCTGGGTAACAGGAGACAGTGTTATAGTGGAAGGTAATTTCTCAAAATGGAGAACTATGACCAGTGGTGTTCCACAGGGATCCGTGTTGGGACCACTATTGTTTGTGATACACATAAATGATCTGGAGGAAGGTATAGATGGTCTGATTAGCAAGTTTGCAGATGACACTAAGATTGGTAGAGTAGCAAATAGTGAAGGGGACTGTCGAAGAATGCAGCAGAATATAGATAGATTGGAGAGTTGGGCAGAGAAATGGCAGATGGAGTTCAATCCAGGCAAATGCGAGGTGATGCATTTTGGAAGATCCAATTCAACAGGGAAATATATGGTAAATGGAAAAGCCCTGGGGAAAATTGATGCACAGACAGATCTGGAAGTTCAGGTCCATTGTACCCTGAAGGTGGCAATGCAGGTCGATAGAGTGGTCAAGAAGGCATACGGCATGCTTTCATTTGTCGGACGGGGTATTGAGTACAAGAGTTGGCAAGTCATATTACAGTTGTATAGGACTTTGGTTCGACCACATTTGGAATACTGCGTACAGTTTTGGTCACCACATTACCAAAAGGATGTGGATGCTTTGGAGAGGGTGCAGAGGAGGTTCACCAGGATGTTGCCTGGTATGGAGGGCACTAGCTATGAAGAGAGGTTGAGTAGATTAGGATTACTTACATTAGAAAGACGAAGGTTGAGGGGGACCTGATTGAGGTCTACAAAATCATGAGAGCTATAGACAGGGTGGATAGCAAGAAGCTTTTTTCCGGAGTGGAGGACTCAATTACTTGGGGTCACAATTTCAAGGTGAGAGGGGAAAAGTTTAAGGGAGATATGTGTGGAAAGTTCTTTACGCAGAGGATGGTGGGTGCCTGGAACGCATTGCCAGTGGAGGTGGCAGAGGCGGGCACGATAGCGTCATTTAAGATGTATCTAGACAGATACATAAATGGGCCGGGAGCAGAGGGATACAGATCCTTGGAAAATAGGTGACAAGTTTAGATAGAGGATCTGGATCTGCGCAGGCTTGGAGGGCCGAAGGGCCTGTTCCTGTGCTGTAATTTTCTTTGTTCTTTGTTCTGAGCAGCAGCCAGTTTTAGGGTTGTTACCCTTCTGCTTATAAATTCTGTGTCTTATACCCTCTGTCTCACACTACACCTGAGGAAGGAGCTGAGCTCCAAAAGCTTGCATTTTCAAATAAACCTGTTGGACTATACCCGGTGTCATGTGACTTTTGACCTACTTCTAATTCTAAGAGCCCCAAATGAGATGATTTTATGATCTGTCTTTGAATTAGCATTTTAGCACTCAAATTTCAGGCATGTTGAGAATTGTCAACAAGCTTACCTGGTTCTTGCTTCAGGCTTTGGAATCCATATTGGTAGACCAGAATTTGATTTTGGATGGAGCTCTGCACTGAAGTTTTCAGAAATGTTGCTTGGGTTTTCCCTCGGCTCGTCTGGTAGTGAACAAATGTATCTCTCTCTACTTCACTATGGCCTTTTTAAAAAGGTAAGGAATGTTAGTTTGCACATCAATTTAAAATTCTCAAATGTCTGTACATCATCATCAACCTCCCAAATCATCACTGGCTGGAGCTGTGCGCTCATTTGTTTTCACACAGTGTATCGACTGCCACAAATAAAGAAACAAAATTAATTCTGGTTGATTTTTTTTAAAATTGGCATAATGGATTTTTATTTACAGAGTCCAGCCTCTTGTCTCTTGTGGTTCTCACAAGTACGAAATAAGGACATTTTAGACTGAACACATTGAAGCTTTGTTGAGTGTATTTCTTGCCTCATACATTGATACTCAGCACATAACTGCAGAGCAGCAGTAAATCATAGCACAGCGAACATACTTTCTCATAACAATTAGTTCCTATTTCTGTACAAGCAACATAACAGAGTGTGAAGCTATAAACAATCATAATGCTTTTACCATTGAATAGAAGCTGTTGTATGTAACATGGATATGAGAGAAAAAGGTTACTTTAAATTAGAAAGTACCTACCACAGGGCTACCAACCTTCCAACACAACTGAGTACAGGTACTTATAAAGAGTTTTCAAAGCAATTCACCAATCTCTGATATTTTGCTGCAAAGCCACGGATAGCAGACTGGAAGGAGTTTCTCTCCATTGAAAAATCACTGACCAGATGGATGTAGAAGAAATTGAAGAAAATTTTAAAAAAGAGGGAAATATGCAAGGAAATACCTTTATTAAAGGAAAAGGACATGAACAGTTTGCTTTGAACAAGTTGATTCTACTTCAACATTGAAACATAAATTAGCTTTGTAAAAATACAAACTATTTGCAGCATTGCAAAACATGAACATGTTTTAATAAAGACTATTCATTGCCGGTTTCTGGGTTAGTCAGATCAATGAATTATGAGAATGCAAAATGCAAATGTGGAAGTTGTTTTCTTGCCCAAGACTTTACTTTCCTTCTAAGAGATTACATTTATGGAATAAATATTTGTGCACTTCAGTATAGAATTTGTAGAACAAAATCTGTCAGTGACCTTTTTTTAAAATCTTTTCCTTCAGGAAAATATTAATTTGCACGATAGTTTCTCTGCAGCTGACAATAAAGAAATGACACACATTAACAAAACGGTTGTCATGAGGTCCAAAAAGGCAACGGAAAAGACAACGGCAGAAACAGCCCTGTCGGCCCTGCAGAGTCCTCCTCAGTAACATCTGGGGGCTAGTGCCAAAATTGGGAGAGCTGTCTCATAGACTAGTCAAGCAATAGCCTGACATAGTCATCATCACAGAATCATACCTTACAGACAATGTCCCAGACACCACCATCACCATCCCTGGATATGTCCTGTCCCACCAGCATGACAGACCTAGTACAGGTGGTGGCACAGTGGTATACAGTTGGGAGGAAGTTGCTTTAGGAGTCCTCAACATTGACTCTGGACCCCATGGAGCCTCATGGCTTCAAGTTAAACATGGGCAAGGAAACCTGTTGATTACCACATACCGTGCTCCCTCAGCTGATGAATCAGTACTCCTCAATGTTGAACAACACTTAGAGGAAGCACTGAAGATGGCAAGGGCACAAAATGTACTCTGGGTGGGGGAGTTCAACGTCCATCACCAAGAGTGGCTCGGCAGCAGTACTACTGATTGAGCTGGTTGGGTTCTAAAGGACATAGCTGCTAGACTGGGTCTGTGCAGGTGGTGAGGGAACAAACAAGAAGGAAAAACACACTTAACCTCATCCTTACGAATCTGCCAGCTGCAGTTGCATCTGTCCACGACAGTATCGGTAAGAGTGACCATCGCACAGTCCTTGTGGGGATGAAGTCCCACCTTTACATTGAGAATAACTTCCATCGTGCTGTGTGGCAATATCACTGTGCTAAATGGGACAGACTTTGCACAGATCTAGCAATTCAAGACTGGGCATCCATGAGGTGCTGTGGGCCATCAACAGCAGCAGAATTGTACACCAACACAATCTGTAACCTCATGACCTGGCATATCCCCCAGTCAACCATTACCCTCAAGGCAGGGGATCAACACTGGTTCAACGGAAAGTACAGGAGGGCATGCCAGGAACAGCACCAGGCATACCTGAGGATGAGGTATCAACCTGGTGAAGCCACCAAACAGGACTACCTGCATGCCAAACAGTGAAAGCAACAAGTGATAGACAGAGCTAAGTGATCCCACAACCAATGGATCAGATCTGAGCTCTGCAGTCCTGCCACATCCAGTCGTGAATGGTGGTGGACAATTAAACAACTCACTGGAGGAGGAGGCTCCATAAATATCCCCATCCTCAATGACGGAAGAGCCCAGCACATCAGTGCAAAAGGCAAGGCTGAAGCATTCGCTGCAATCTTCAGCCAGAAGTGCTGAGTGGATGATCCATCTCGGCGTTCCCCATTGGTCCCCAGCATTACAGATACCAGTCTTCAGCCAATTTGATTCACTTCATTCCATGTGATATCAAGAAATGGTTGGAGACACTGGATACTGCAAAGGCTACAGACCCTGACAACATTTGGGCTATAGTACTGAAGACTTGTGCTCCAGAACTTGCTGCTCCACTAGCCAAACTGTTCCAGTACAGTTATGACACTTGTACCTACCTGACAATGTGGAAAATTGCCCAAGTATGTCTTTTTTCATAAAAAGCGGGACAAATCCAACCCAGCTAATTACTGTCCCATCAGTCTATTCTCAATCATCAGTAAAGCAACGGAAGGTGTCATCAACAGTGCAATCTAGCAGCACTTGTTCAGCAATAACCTGCTCAGTGACACCCAGTTTGGGTTCCACCAGGGCCACTCAGCTCCTGATCTCATTACAGCCTTGATTCAAACATTGACAAAAGAACTGAATTCTAGAGGTGAGGTGAGAGTGACAGCCCTTGATATCATAGCTGCATTTGACTGAGTATGGCTCAAGGAGCCCTAGCATAACTGGAATCAATGGGTATCAGGCGGCAAACACTCCAGTGGTTGGAGTCATACCTGACACATAGGAAGATGGTCGTGGTTGTTGGAGGTCAATCATCTCAGCTCTAGGACATCTCTGCAGAAGTTCCTCAGGGTAGTGTCCCAGGCCCAACTATCTTCAGTTGCATCATCAATGACCTTCCCTCGATCAGAAGGTCAGAAGTGGGGATGTTCGTCGATGATTGCACAATGTTCAGTACCATTCATGACTCCTCAGATACTGAAGCAGTCCATGTTCAAATGCAAAAAGATCTGGACAAATCCAGGCTTGGGCTGACAAGTAGCAAGTGACATTCGCGCCACACAAATGCCAGGCAATGACCATCACCAATAAGTTTCAAGCTAACCACCGCCCGTTGACATTCAATGGTGTTACCAACACTGAATCCCCCATTATCAACATCCTAGGTGTTATCATTGACCAGAAACTCAACTGGACTCACCACATAAACACAATGGCTACAAGAGCAGGCCAGAAGTTAAGAATACTGCGGTGACTAACTCACCTCCTGACTCTTAAAAGCCTATCCACCATCTACAAGGCACAAGTCAGGAGTGTGACGGAATACTCCCCACTTGCCTGGATGAGTGCAGCCCTAACAACACTCAGGAAGCTTGACAGCATCCAGGACAAAGTAACCCACTTGATTGGCCCTACATCCACAAGCATCCTCTCCCTCCACTTCCGATGCTCTGTAGCAACAGAGCAACAGCACTACCTACGAAATGCACTGCAGAAATTCACCTAAGCTCCTCAGACAGCACCTTCCAAACCCATGACCACTTCCATCTAGAATGACAAGGGCATCAGACATATGGGAACACCACCACCTCCAAGTTCCCCTCCAAGCCACTCACCATCCTGACTTGGAAATTGATTGCTGTTCCTTCACTATCACTGGGTCAAAAACCTGGAATTCCCTTCCTAAAAACATTGTGGGTCAATCTACAACAGAAGGACTGCAGCAGTTCAAGAAAGCAGCTCACCACCACCTTCTCAAGGGCATCTCGGGATGGGCAAGAAATGCTGGCCAGCCAGCAACGTCCACATCCCACAAATGAATAGAAAAAAAAATTCCAGCCTTATAGCCAATGAAGAGCCTGGTTAACTCCATTGGCTAGATGGCCAACGTGGTTCAGAATTATATTAAGAGCACAGATTTAATTCCCTGTCAGCTGAGGAACTTGGGGCCTACCACCAACATTGGAAGTCAATAGCAAATTACCATCGACAAAAACTGCCAAGAAAGCAGCTAAGGGTGGAGCAATAACAGACAATACACCAAAGACTTGTCTTTGGACCAGCATACATGAATGATGAAATAGCCAATATTGACTGTTGAAATGGAATCACAGTTGAGGCAGTAATACCAAGAAGTGCTCTCCCACTCACTGCAATAGAACTTAAAACTTTTGCCCTTCTGACTCCCAGGCAAGCGTGTGATCACTGAACCATGAATGACGCATAGTTCCCTATTTCAATTTTACACATATTAATTGCAACTTTCATTTATACATTCCCATGTATTGAACATTTTACTTCCACGTTCAGGTGTGTTGTTTCCATGTCTTTTCAGGCCTTCTTTTAAGTGATTAAAATATTGTTTACACCTTTTTGTTGTCTGAGGTCAATAGTAACTTGATTAATAGCATATGTGTGTCGCCCCCACATCTCCTTCTAGGTATGTCCATTTCTTGCTACCTGTGAAGGAGTCTTTCAGGGTTAATTCCTGCATGAAGCTGTACCTTTAAGTATTATTAATACCTAACTGTGCCCTACCTAATTAGTTATACATATTTCTCAATCAATTCTAACATTCATAATCACCTGAACAAACCTGTTTACTATGGTGCATGAAGTAAAGGAGATGAGCTCTTTGATCTTTAATCTGCATTTGTATGGAATGTTTCAATAACAATGTGTCTCTGTTGTCCCTTTCTGAATTTCAAAAGAATACAAAAATGTAAACAAACTGCTTTGAAAGTAATTACATTCTTTTTTCTTTGCCTATTCTCTTCATAATGATGACTCGTTAAAATACAATTGAGTTGCCCTCCAGTCCTGAACAGAAGTGCTTGTCGGTAAAGCTAGATAGGCAGCATGACTTGGAATGCATCATTGAGCCTAATCTTGCTTTACCTAATCTACGTACACCAGGGCTTCCCAAAATGGGGTGAGGACCTCAAGAGTAGTCACAAGTTAAAGTTTTGGAGTCATGAGCTGTGGAGCAACAGTGGCCACCGTGATGCTCCAACCAAATTTGTGCAGTTGTGAGCCCTTTCTAACAGGTCCCCGGTCTCACAATCCCACCCCCACAGCAATCTCAGTTCTCCACGAGGGGTTGTACTAGTGTTCGAGAATTGAAATGGGGTCACAGTGGGTAAAGATTTGAGGACCATTGATACAGACACATTCATTACTAACCAAGGTCACTGGCCAGTGATCAGGAGAAGGAACACTGATGTTTTGCATTTTTCAAGTTCAAAATTCCACTTCTGCAGTTTTAATTACTTTATTTCTGAAGTTGAGCCTTTTTCTAGTGTTTGTCATCATTCAATGGCTGCAAATTTCATCTCCTTGATGTGGTGGTTTCTGTACTGTGAGGGCAGCTTTAGTATTAAAATATCATCCAAGACACTGGTGCTAATTTCCACTGCAGTATATGGCACATCCTGTTCTGCTAAGGGTGTTATGAATGCGCACCAGAAAACTGCAGAGTAATTAGATTGTGGTGTCAGTCAGTGTCTAATTCCAATTTGATGCCGTTGTTGTTCTTTTGAGTTCCGCTACTCTAGCTAACATGCCCTCCTTAAAGCACACAATGCAGCATGCGTGCAGGAGCAGGGAGGAACCCCAGAAAGTGCTATTAAACACATCACCAACTATTTTCAGGCTTGTTGCCAAGTAGGTTCAACTAGTTCTGTTTGGATTTGTGGAAGTTTTGGGTATTTTGGGGAGTTGGTCACAGATGAAGTCCACAAGAGTGGTGCTGTGCATGGGAATGTAGTGCTTATGACAAGAGCTCTAGACACACCATTTACTCTTAGCAGGACTATTTATCCATCTCAAATCTTCCAGGAGCACTTTTCTTACCTCCCACAGGCCAGAAGCAATTGTTCAGTGTTTGTGATCTATAAGGAAGGAGCTCATGAAAATCTGTCACCTATTGGAAGCAGATGAGGGCGGCATGGTAGCTCAGTGGTTGGCACTGCTGCCTCACAGCGCCAGGGACCCGGGTTCGATTCCTCCCTTGGGTGACTGTCTGTGTGGAATTGGCATGTTTTCCTTGGGTCTGCGTGGTGCTCCGGTTTCCTTCCACAGTACAAAGATTTGCAGGTTAGGTGGATTGGCTGTGCTAAATTGCCCATGATTTTCAGGGATGTGCAGGCTAGGTGGGTTAGCCATTGGAAATGCAGGGTTACAGGGATAGGGTAGGGGTATGGGTCTGGGTGGGATGCTCTTTGGAGGCTATGTTGGTGTGGATCCATTGGGCTGAATGGCCTGTTTCCACGCTGTAGCGATTCTATGGCATGGCATGGCATGGTATGATATCTACAGCCTCAGAGTTGCTGGCAATGGATATGATGAAGTCCATGGCACTAAATGTCTTCATGTCAGGAAGTTTCCAGCTTGGAACATGCAGCATCTTCAATATCTTCCAGGGAGCTGCAGAGGCTCTTTATGCTGGGAAAGGGAACTTCATTATGTTCTCTTTGAACAGAGAGAAGTGGGTGGTGTACATGACAGGCTTTGTCAGGACACTAGGCTACTGCAGGGTGCCACTGACGGCAATCACCAAATCTAAATGTTGAGAGCCATTTAGTGACAGCCATGAAGGACATCACCCAGCTGTTGATTTGGTGCTACAACAATTCTGCTGTCTCATCCACTCTGGTGTTGTCCTCCAACATACTGGGAATGAGTGTCCTGAGTGTGGGGCTATGCTACGCCCTCTACAACCTGGTTAACGTCATCACACAGTCCTTGGCACGATGGCCTTGTGAGTAACTCAGGTAGAGAAAAAAGTGAAGAGACAGCCAAGACATCGATGTTTTGGAGGGCACTCTACAAGACCATAGTTCAATTGCAATTACTATGAATGCAAACACAATCCTGTTCCGCAATGCCACACTTTATTACTTTTGTTTCAGACAATCACAGCACACTCTTGGTCACAAGTCTGAAGTAATAGCTGCAATTAAACAACTATTCCATCCTAAGTTATCTGAGAAACTACCCAATGTTCTATACAAGCTCAACTTATGAACTTGTGCATTCCTCAGTACCTTTGTTTGTCCTAATGCTCCTACTTAGTGCTGCAGTGGCAGCCGTCTGGGCTGGTTGCTGAAAGACAACAGCAGAGGGCACTGGCAGAGAGGCATTGGGAACATAGGACTGTTGGGAGCACCTATGCTAACTCCTGAGAAGGGAGACCAACTTCTTGCACCACAGACCAACTGTCTGATCATTGGGCAGCAACTCCAAAACAAGGACAGAAATTGCTGGAAAACTCAGCAGGTCTGGCAGCATCTGTGGAGAGAAATCAGAGTTAAAGTTTCGGGCTCAGTGACCCTTCCACAGAACCGATGGCAGCTAAGAAAATTGTTTCAGAGATAGTAGGAACTGCAGATGCTGGAGAATCTGAGATAACAAGGTGTAGAGCTGGATGAACACAGCAGGCCAAGCAGCATCAGAGGAGCAGGAAAACTGATGTTTCGGGTCTAGACCCCGAAACATCAGCTTTCCTGCTCCTCTGATGTTGCTTGGCCTGCTGTGTTCATCCAGCTCTACACCTTGTTAACGCAGCTAAGAAAATGTTTTTTTATGCAGAAGATGGGTTGGGGCGAAGAGGTAAGGAGTAAACGATCATTGGAGATAGAGCCCAAACAGAGAGAACAATGGTTGGACAGACAAAGGAGTGGATAATGATCAGGCAAGGACAGTGAATAGCTGTTGATGGGGACAATGGCTAACAATGAGTTGTGTATAATAGCAGACTATGTGATAACAAGGCCTAGTGTATGAGGGTTGGGGTAAGGACATGGGAGAAGTTGTTCAGGGTGAGGACGAGCTTGACTAGGCGGAGGATGGGGA
The DNA here is from genome assembly GCA_024137785.1 of Ginglymostoma cirratum. NCBI lineage: Eukaryota > Metazoa > Chordata > Chondrichthyes > Orectolobiformes > Ginglymostomatidae > Ginglymostoma > Ginglymostoma cirratum. The sequence continues at coordinate 270,882 of JAHRHZ010000097.1, read as the reverse complement.
TGGTTCAGGCCATTTTTCCAGGAAGAAGCCGAGAGCCCTGAAACATCCTGATGGGGGATGGACGTCTAACAGGTTTGCACATCCCTGATAAAAAGGACACAGCTGGAGGCTCAAACTGGAAATTCTGAAACTGACGTAAAGAATCAGAGGAATCACAGATGTAAGTGGTCAGGAATTGGACAACGGGAGAAAAAACAGAGTTGAGGTAGGAAGAGATGAATTCAGTGGGGCAGGAGCAGGCAGCAACAATGGGTCTGCCCCAGCAGTCCTGTTCATGGATTTTGGGAAGGATGTAGAATCATTCAGGGAAAACCATGAAAGAAACAAGGATTCTTATTAGAGTTGCAGGCAGTAGTAATTAGCCAGAAAAAAAATACAATTAAAGCATCCATCATTATGAAAGTGACAGACAGCAGGATTAATTTAATAAAGCCAGTAAGGAAACTGGAATTTTTTATTTAGCCCGCAAATAATTGGATTCGCCCAGAGAAGCTGACAAAAGGACAGGACGTCCTCATTTACCCATTAAGTATGGGACTCTCTATCTTAGCAGCAGAAGGCAGGAATCATCTATTTTAACTGCAAAACATGAATATACCCTTCAGCAACAGTATAGAGCAGCACCACTAATAAACCCTTCAGCAACAGCATGGAGCAGCACCACTAATAAACCAGTTGGAGACAGTTTTGCCTCAATACTGCAGAATCTTTGGGATACTTCCTAAAGAAGATACAGGGATGGTATTGGAACCTGCATCAAAAGGCTGCTTTTCAGAGGACTGGGACATGATGACACTCATGGATATTTTAACCCCCTACAATCCATCTGATCAAACCACCAGAGTTGCTGATGCTTCAGGCACGGGTTTTGGAACAGTGGTCTTCCAGGAGTAAATAGATGGGTCTTGTACACTGGTCTACCATGCATCACGATCATTGTCAGAAAGGAAATCGTGGTATGTCATGATTGAGAAGGAGGCTTTCTCTGTTACCTGAGCTTAAGAAAGATTTTCAGATATCCTTAGTCTGAAAATGGTCCTAGAAACAGATCATAAATCCTTGTTTTTGCTACTAGATGGAGAAGGAATTTGCAAGGATGACTCCATGAATACAGAGCTTTCCAAACCACCTTATATAGTTTTACCAAGTAGATGGTATACCTGTAGAAAAAAACTGCAGACAATGGTGGATGGGTTTTTTGGAGTAACAGTCGACAACCTTACCAGGCAAGATGTTGAGTTTTTTCATGAAATTAAATTATATGCTTAGGCTACAGTGGCACACTGGCCAGTAAGCCCCAGTGGTTCAACTAAATATGATACGAATATGAAAGAGATGAAGAATGTGTCACTAGTCATCAAAATTGTATAGAAGGTTAGCCATACCAATGGCTCAAAAGGGTTTGCCATGAGAACATATTTTGAGCACCCACAGCATTTCACAGTTATGGATGACTTACTGATGTTCAATTAAAGGCTGGTTGTTCCACATTCACTTCTGAAAGATATTCTCCACAAGATATACAGGATAGTTGGGAATGACCAATTACAGGGACGGTAGATAATCAGTACTAGGCAAGTGATGTGATGGCCTGGGTTCCCCAATGAGATTAAAGATCTCATAGTCTATCATGAAAGGTGTACTATTTACAGGCCAAAGTAACGGGAGCCATTGATATTTATCACTTTCTCCACTAGACCACAGGAACATGTGGGTATTGAGCCAATTCATTTTTGACAGTAAAACTTAACCTAATGCCATTGAGTAATTTTCATGATAGATGAAGCCGAGGAAGTTATGTATCACCACTACAGATGCAGTTAGCATGAACTCACAGTAAATATTTGCAATGTATGTAATCGCTGATGGGGATATGTTGGACAGCAGGCTATAGGTTGTTAAGGAATGCTTTCAGCCAATTTGCAGTCAGTTCTGGATTTGTACATGTCACACGTTTGCTGAGGTTGCCACATTGGAATGGGGAACTTGAGCATGGGTTCCAGGCAGTCAGGTCACTTAAGAACAAGAAAGCTGACTTTAATATGGCATTATTAAATTACCAGTCTGTCCCACTCCAGTACGGTTCAGATTTGCTGAAGGGCAGAATGCTGGAGACTCAGCCTCCCTGTTAAAACTTCCTAACTTCACATTTATGTCCATAGGACTATCAAGATATACCTAGGCAGGAACAGCTTTACTATGCACACCAATAGGTATCTCTTTGCAGGACAGTTGACAATTTGGGCTAAAGAAAACAGGTATGGATACACGACCTTAACAGTGAAGGTATTGTCTTCACGGAGCTGCAAACCAGCAGCAATCCCATATGAGAGAAACAGTTGAATGAAGGAAGACAGGAACCTGATCTCATTGTGAATCATTTGACCACCATTTGTACAACTGGGATGAACCCAATGTGTAACACTGGAACCAAAGAGACTTTTAGCCCTCTCACTGTCAGGTATAGCATCAAAATCAACAATCTTCACTCTGAGACTGACCAATCCTCCACATCTGAAGAGAACACATTCTTGGATCGTAGCGAAGCCTCTAGACTGCCTAAATTTGTGATGTCAGAGACTCGGAGGGATTTGGGACAGTGGTAAATGTAATTATATACATAAATGTATAAGCATAATGGAAGAAAAGTTGGAGGGGACATGCTGTTGTCTAAAAGTGTAAGCATCTGAAAGGATGCAATACAATACTTCTTATTTAAGACAATAACCTTTCCATGTTAGACTATTAAGTGGTTTCCTCCACCACACTAGACCAATAAGCCCTGTAGATCTGTACAGGAGAAGAAGATTTGGTGGCAAACCTAACCCATGGTGAGAACAGTGCATTCAGCCTCAAATAACATGGTGGTCAGTGGTGTGGATTGCTCATATAGCAATGACATCATTTCCATGCTGGAAGGCATAGATTCTAATCTCTGCACAAAGTTGGAGCAGGACTTCATGTTGCTTGACAATAATGCAGACTCTCCAGTACATAAGAATTTCTGTTTGCTTGTCCATAAGGCTTTTTCTATGTGATGCACTTTACTTCAGGTCTCTAAAGCAGAATTCATTTGCTACATTCCCCTCTGAAGAGCTGGCACCCACATGATCTTTCTCCCCTACTTCACTGCACCTCATTCTTGTCCACAGTCTCACAACATACAATTCCCTTCTTTATGCAGTTAACTGAAATTCGTGCACTGCCAGTACCTCAGCTGGTGCTGCAATTGTTAAATCATAATTTATTAGTCGCTTCTTTATCTAGGAGTTCTGCCTCCCACATTGGCAGGTTAGGCAGTCGTACTTGGGAATCTGAAAGTATAAAGGCAAAAGTTACAGTGAAGGGAGGGAGGAGACAAGCAAATATGAATGGTTACACCATAACTGATCGCAGGAATAAAAGTGAAGTAGTTTCATTAGGTGGGAACATTCTGCCATCCGTGCTGAATGTCATCCATGCCTCAGTGTGGCTGTTCTAATGTTTGTGTCATGTGTACAAGCAATAAGGTATTCATATGAGGCTTGGACAGCGTGTGAACATGCGGTAACGCTATGAATGTGAAGTATAAGCCATGATTGATCAAGTTGTTGGTCAGTGAGGGGAACGTGGTGAAGGGAACAATGTCTGAAGCTAGTGGCTTTTTTTTTTTTTACACAGAAGTAACATGTGAAAATGTATTCACTGTCCTTGATCACATGTGTGAGACCATTGATCTTCTTGTGGTGCTGTATTCAGGTTCTCAGGGCTACATTGACTGCAATGGCTGTCCACTCCTAGCGTTTCCTTAGCATCCACATAGAGGGTCTCCTGGACCCATGAGGGATAAAGGTACTATTTCCTTCTATGGACCCCTGCTTCTGGGCCTCAAGAGCTGCCTCTGGCCACCTTAGCTATGCTTTCTTGCACCATTTCTCAAGATTCCTTTTGCTCCTTCACTCTCTCTCAGTACTTACAGTATATATTGCATTAAGAATGCATTTCATCTTTAGGAGGTGTTATCTATCTTATCTATCTTTAAGTAGTGCAGGCTAGCTTCAAGTGATGCAGCCACTCAGCTGCTTGCTCAACACTGGGCTGCACACCAGCAATCATTATACCTAGTAGACAAGATGAAACTTTTTGGACTGCCTGGATCTTTGAATAAGTGCTGCTCGTTCACTCATCATGAATCCCCATAATAAATTTTGGGAACTATGAAACCTTGCCCCCTTTATCTTTGTACTAATGCTTCTCTCTTCAGCCACTTCTTTCAAATTCAGTCTTCCACCAGTACATGAGATAAAAAGGTACTGCAGATGCTGGAGAATCCGAGATAACAAGCATGGGGCTGGATGAACACAGCAGGTCAAGCAGCATCATAGGAGCAGGAAAACTTGACGTTTCGGGCCTAAACCCTTCATCAGAAATGGGGGAGGGGAAGAGGGTTCTGAAATAAATAGGGGGAGAGGGGGAGGCGGATAGAGGATGGATAGAGGAGAGGATAGGTGGAGAGGAGGCAGACAAGTCGAAGAGGCGGGGATGGAGCCAGTAAAGGTGAGTGTAGGTAGGGGGGTAGGGAGGAGATAGGTCAGTCCAGGGAGGACGGACAGGTCAAGGGGGCGGGATGATGTTAGTAGATAGGAGATGGGGGTGTGGCTTGAGGTGAGAGGAAAAACAGGTTAGGGAGGTGGAGATGAGCTGGGCTGGTTTTGGGATGCACCTCCTCCCACCCACCCTCCTGCAAAAATGCCATCCCCTATTCCC
>JAHRHZ010000097.1:248647-261136 GCA_024137785.1 Ginglymostoma cirratum | reverse complement strand
TAGGCCCGAAACGTCAAGTTTTCCTGCTCCTATGATGCTGCTTGACCTGCTGTGTTCATCCAGCCCCATGCTTGTTATCTTGGATACAAAACTGGCTTGGTCATAGAAGATAGAGAATAGTGGTGGAAGGGTGCTTTTCAGAATAGAGATCAGTAACTAGTGGTATTTCACAGGGATCAGTGCTGGGACCTTAGCTGTTTATAATATATAAATGATCTGGAAGAAAATGTGGCTGATCACATTAGTAAATTGGTGAAGTTGCAGATAGTGGTGGAGGATTATCGAAAGTTACAAAGGGATATGGATAGATTGCAGATTTGGGCACAGAAATGGGAGATGGAGTTTAATCTGGACAAATGCAAGGTGATGCATTTTGGAAGATCAAATTCAGGTGCGAATTATACAATAAATTGCAGAACCCTTTGGAGCATTGACATACAGAGGGACAATGCATATAGGTCCACCGATCCCTGAAAGTGGCAACACAGGCGGATAAGCTGGCCAAGAAGACATTCAGTACATTTGCCTTCATCAGCCAGGGCATCAAATATAAAAGTTGGCAAGTTATGTTACAGCTGTAAAAAACTTTAGCTAGGCCACATTTGGAATATTGTGTGCAGTTCTAGTTGCCACACTACCAGAAGGAGGCAGATACTTTGCAGAGGGTGCAGAGAAGGTTTACCAGGATGTTGCCTGGTCTACAGGGTTTTAGTAATGAGAAAAGGTTGGATAAACTCAGATGGTTTTTACTGGAAAGACAGAGGCTGAGGAACAACCTAATAGAGGTCTACAAAATTATGAGATGCATAGCTAGGGTGGATAGTCAGAGGTCTTTTTCCCAGAGTGGAAACGTCAACTACAAGAGGGCACAGGTTCAAGGTGACACAGGGAAAGTTTAGGGGAGAAGTGCAGGGAAAGCTTTTCAAGCAGAGGGTGGTGGGAGCCTGGAACATGTTGTCAGTGGACGTACTGGAAGCAGGCATGTTGGCAACATTTAAGGCATAACTTGATAGACAAATGAACATGAGGTGGGCAGAGAGATAGATACCATGCATGGGCATAAGCAGTAGGTCTAAATAATGATTATGAATTATCTCAGGCTTGGTGGGCCAGAGGACCTGTTCCTGTTCTGCATTGTATTTTATTGTATATTTGAATCTATACTTAAATATACAATAGAAAATCAGTAGGAATTGAAAATGGAATAAACAACTGTCACAAATTTAGTAAAAGGAATATCTTGCTTGAGCAAGATTACGATGTTACTGATTTCTCCAATGACAGTTTGAAATGATTCTAAAGCAGCAATGGTAAGATCTTGTTGCATCTGTGCTACCAGCCCAGCAAGTGATGAGTAAATTTCAAACAGAATCAGAAAATATTGGAAATACTCAGCAAGTTCTACATAATCGAATAACTCAACCACACCTCCCCATTTACCAACAGTCCCTTGCTCTTTACCTGGTTAGAGAACATCACATTATGCCTATGCTGACAGCAAAAAAAATGAACCAGAAAATTTACAATCTAATCCAATTTTAGAAATTCTGTCATGGCATAATGCATCCAAATTTAATCACCTTTTGTGCCGTCATGCTTCAGTTTGACCTGCTCCTGATAGGTGTTTCCCCAGTGGTAGTTGTAGCCTGAACAGTGAAAGGACTGGAAGGATCTTCAATTAATGAGACTGCAGACCGTCTTAGAAGGCAGCTATAAGTTTTGAAGTTCTTGTTTCAGACTGCAAAACCTCAGCCCAGGCCAAGGTAGTCTGTCTGGGCTGATGGTGGGTAACACTGAATGCACTGACTGAGTGACAGAGACAACACAACAGATTTGCACTTCAGGCAGCAACTGTCACTCTCCTGAGACAGCCTATCAGTAATTCTACTAGTCTACTGCAGAATACGTTGCCGGACAGCTGCAACATCCTTGAAATCCCTTTTATCACTGGTATCCAAAGGTTAGGGTTAAGCTTAACATGTTGGTGCTGGACTCCTCAATATTTCATAACGTTGTATACGGACTTTCTGTCATTTGGGTATGTTCCCTCATCAACCTTCTTATGTAGATAGGTCCGTTGAAGTCCTTATCTGACTCCTCTGAGCAGCAATAGTGTGTAATCATACTCTGGCAGGATTTCTTCTATGCTATTTTCTATGCCACCGGCCCCTACAAACTTATAGTTGGTGTCTCACTAAATCCAGATCTCTCCTTTATTATCACCTGCTTCTAAAATGCATGCAGTGTCAGTGTCTGAGTTATTGCTTGCAAGTGTGTGACCAAGTGATAGTGTCTCTGCATCTCCGTTGTCCTATTCCTCCTTTAACGGATTTTACCATCCTATTTCCACTCCACGTGTTATTGTCTGTGGGGAAATTAGTCATATTCAGATAGCATGCAGGAGCAGAAGGAAAAATACTGCCCCAGATCATAGTCAAGCACTGGGTCAAGGTCAGGGTAGATCTGCAGCTAGTTCATGAGTCTGGATGTCCTTAAATGAGCATATAATAGACTTGGAAACAGAAATAGATGTTGTTAAGCAGCAATATCAAAGGTTGTACTTGACCAAAGAACGAGTAAAACAGCACATGAAAGATGACAGTAGTAGAATTAAAGATGTAACTCCAGCTTCCTCCACTAGACATAAAAGTAGCAAATTCACAATGTACTGTCCCATTTATACAGCCACAGCATTGTGTGTTGTCTCAGAAGGAGAGTACAATATGTCCCCAAGTCACACTCCTTTCTGTAAAACCTGCGTAAAACTGTCTAGTTACTCCAAAAACAGTATTCCAATGATATGTAAAATTAGTGTTAGTGTGGAATATGATAATACTTATCATTGATAGTAATAGGAGGGAAGAAATTAGCTCCAGATGCTAACGTCTCCATTGGGATCAGTAAAAGTACATTTGTTATTGAATTATAAGCAAGCATAAAGTTTTCTGTGGGCAAGGAGGGCCAAATGATAGAATTAGGCATCTCAAGGTTGAAATCAAGATAAAAGAGAATATATGGCGATTACTTCACAAAGCTGGACCAGTGCCTTATGCCCAGTTAGAACAGAAGTGAGGTGTTGACTAGTTTGGAAAGAACAAGAGCAATTAAGAAGGTGAGAACTAGTGAATAGGCTGCACCCATTGTGATACTTCAAAAAGGAGGTGGGTCAATTTGAGTTTGTGAAAATGATAACTAAACGTTACTTGTGGTGATCAAGAATGATATTTACCCACTGCCTATCAGTGAAGATTTATTTCTAATTTAGCCAATGGGAACGTATTCAGTAAGACAGATCTGTCAAATACTTAATTGCAATGACAATAAATGGACAAGGGCAAGAGCTGCTATATTCACACACAAAGGATTGCACCAGTACGAAAACGTTACCATTTGGGGTGTTGACTCCTAGGTTGATTTCAAGAGTATGGAATCAAAGCAAGACAGCTCAAGTAGATAGCAAGAACTGCAGATGCTGGAGTCTTAACTGTGGACTGTCAGAACTGTGGAGCTAGAGGAACACAGCAGCCAGGCAGCATCTGAGGAGCAGGAAAGTTGACATTGTGGGTTGGGACCCTTCAGAAATCTTCAGAAAGCTTAAGTGTTGCTTTATGGTGTCAAGCTCAACATATTCAGGTTACAAAATAGATGGTGGAAGTATCTACCCAACATGGGAGAAGAGTAAGGGCATTTTGAAAGCAAAGAGTCCAGAGCACAAACAAGATCTTAGAATGGCCATAGGGATTGTTTAGTGGCATTATAAGCACACCCTTAGTTTAGCTTATGCACTTGTTAACTCAAAACAAAATTGTCACGTATCTGTAACAAACATATTGGTGAGGACAAGGTCAAATGAGGTTTCTCTTTTTGTTTGTTCCCTCACGACCTCCTGCAGTCCTAGTCTAACAGTTATGTTCCTTGGGATTTGGCCAGATTTCCAGCATCTGCAGTACTTTGCTTTCACTCATGCTGCCTAATTGATGCTGCTTTGACCAACTATAATCCAGAGAAATAACTGGTTTTAGTATGTAATATCTCTTCACAGGGGTTAATAGTGGTGTTCTCTCATATAATGGAAGATATTGTGAGGAGGGCTATAGGATATGCTTCTTGTATATCAATGATGTCAAAACAACATCATTCACAAGTTGGGAGGGTGGCATTAGCTATCATATATACTGTTACTAAGTTGTGCAAGTACCTTAGGGTAGGAAATACACTTTATTAGCTGAATACCAAGCCCTTTTTATGTTCAAAGACAGAGATACTGTCGCTAATGGCAGTACAGCAACAGAGGTGGGCATTGCTTTTATGGTTGATCAGTACAACATTATAAGTCAAAGATGTTTTTCAAGATTTCCCATGAAAATTAGTTGATTTCTAGCCGCTGAGTTACCAGTGAATCATTTATACACACACATGCCAGTGTCTGGCAGAAAGCTAGTGAAGAAACCCACAAGGAATTGGTGTCTGGTATAATATTTAATAAAGTTATGAATGCTTGCCCTGAAGTGTGTGATGATGAAAATTCCTATATTTCCCTTTGACTCAGGTTAGACAATTTGCTATTACTTTTCTTATTCATCTTATGTGCATTGATGGCATTGTTGGTTTACTGCCCATCCCTAAATGCCTTTCAGAAAGTGGTGAGAAAGTTGCCCTCTTGAACCACTACAGACCCTACAGGTTAAGTTTACTCAAGGCACTTTTAATAGAGGAGTTCAAGACCCAGAGGCAGTGAGGAGTTCAAGACCCAGAGGGAATGAAAAAATGGCAATATAGTTCTATATCAGGATGGTGAATGGATTGAAGGGGAACTTGCAGTTGGTGATGGTTTAACACATGTTGCACTTGTCCTTCTAAATGATAAAAGTCATGGGTTTGGGAAGACCAGTGAAACAGGACATGGTGAGTTTTTACAGTGCCCCAGGATTCATATGGTTGATTTCCAATAACCACAATCATCCTTATTTGTGCAAGGTATGACTCCAACCACGGGACAGTTTGCCCTCTGCTTCCCAATGACTCTGATCTTATTAGGTCTTCTTGTTGGCACACATGATCAAATATTGTCTTGATGTGATGGACAATAGATCTCATCTCATCTCTTTTGTCCATGTTTGAACCAAGGCTGTAATGAGATCAGGAGATGAGTATACCTGGAAAAATCCGAACCCATTATTCATGAACAGGTTGTTGTTTAGCAAGTGCCTGTTGTTAACACTGTTGATGACACCTTGCATCATTTTGTTGATGACTGTTAGGGTAATAATTGGCTGGGTCGGACTTGTCCATTTTTATGGACAGGACATAGTTGTGTAATTTTCCATATTGCTGGAATATCTCATTATGACATACTCAAAAATATTATTTATGGCTTGAAACAGCAACTGAATAATAAACAAATCATTTGCAAGGACCTAGTGAAATATCCAATAATATCCAAACTGGTCCCTGATTTGATGATTTGCTAAATTAACAAAGACAGGAATTTCATCCATTAAATATTCTCCTACAAAACAGAGCTTCACTGTAGCTTTCCAGACTGCTGTAAGCTTTCTGCATAAAGGGATTTCATGTTAGTACACTTTTCTGTATAAACATGGTAGTAAAAAATGATTCACTGTTGTTAGATGATAGTGAAAATTCAACAAGTCTCATTGGATGCATATCATAGTAGAGACTGAGGTTTGCTTTGTCACACTGACTAATTGTTAAATTTTATTTCTATTCCTTTTCTTGAAGCGTCATGTCTTAAATAAATGGTTTCTTTTTACTGATACAGATTTTTCATTGGCATATCCACTTCTACGTACTTTGAAGTCAAAGTCAAGTCACCATAGTCTTACCAGACGATAGGGTTGCTCTCCCATTAGAGAGAAAAGACTGGCAGTGAATTAACTTGAGGGTCACCATACCTCAGGTGAGGGGAGATAGGTTGAGAAGGAGAGTCCTTCATGGTAAACTCAGCTGATGTGGGGATTGAACCCATGCTGTTGGCATCAAACTGCTTTGCAAACCAACTGCAACTCCCAGTCGCGAAGCGTTTCAACTCCCCCTCCCATTCCTTAGACAACACATCCATCCTGGGCCTCCTGCAGTGCCACAACGATGCCACCCAAAGGTTGCAGGAACAGCACCTCATATTTAGCTTGGGAACCCTGCAGCCCAATGGTATTAATGTGGACTCCACAAGCTTCAAAATCTCCCCTCCCCTTACCGCATCCCAAAACCAGCCCAGCTCGTCCCTGCCTCCCTAACCTGTCCTTCCTCCCACCTATCCTCTCCTCCCACCTCAAGCCCCACCCCCATCTCCTACCTACTAACCTCATCCCGCTCCCTTGACCTGTCTGTCCTCCCTGGACCGACCTATCCCCACCTAACTCCCCACCTACACTCACCTTTACTGGCTCCATCCCCGCCTCTTTGACCTGTCTGTCTCCTCCCCACCCATCTTCTCCCTTATCCATCTTCTATCTGCCTCCCCCTCTCTCCCTATTTATTTCAGAACCCCCTTCCCCTCCCCCATTTCTGATGAAGGGTCTAGACCCGAAATGTCAGCTTTCCTGCTCCTCTGATGCTGCTTGGCCTGCTGTGTTCATCCAGCTCTACACCTTGTTATCTCAGATTCTCCAGCATCCGCAGTTCCTACTATCTCTTGCAAACCAACCATCCAGTCAACTGAGTCTCGACATACTTTCAAGAGGAGGGTAAAGAGCATTGCAATATATTATTTTGATGTAGTGCTTCTGACCCGAACCATACCTTGTGAAGTGAGGTTATAGAGAGTCTGTGTTATCTGACAGAGTGGAGGGAGGGAAAGTTGCATGGGTGGATCACAACATTACAATTCCTGCTATCTCCTGATGGCCACCTGCTGAAAGAACTGGCAGTGATCCTGAAGCAGCTGTGCCCACCCTGTTGCTTGCAGAGAAGCTAGAAAGGCAACAAGAAATAAATATTGGAGTGTAATGGGGGCACATTATATAAAATCCCCACAAAAACTGTTTTGAAATTTCCCACAACCATACTTTCAAACTCTGAACATAACAGAAGCAAGATTAGATTAAAGGATTAATGTGTATATATCATCCAGTCTGCATTTGCATGGTTGTTCAAGGTGAAAACCTATGAAACATTTTGAAAGCATGTCATTTGGTTAAACATACTTCTATGATTGCTATTTATTATATGCGCCAAATGGTTGCAAGTGGGACTAGATCAGTTTAGGATATTTGGTTGAAAGGGACGAGTTGAACCAAAGAGTCTGTTTTTGTGCTGTATAACTCTATGACTCTGAGACTCGGGATTAGTCAGCATTCCTGAGACCTAAAGCTTCTCTGTAATCAAGGGCTGCACAATAGGATCACAATCTGGTTCCATGGGATAGAGAGACGTTCACTGACTCGCAAACTCGCATAAGCTGCAATGTCAGATTTTTCATATGGAAAAATGTACCTCTTGTGGTAACTTGAAAAACTATCAAGTTGTGACCTGCTGATGCAGAGTAGTTTGATTGTTCAGGTTTGATTGATGGAAATATGGTGAACTTCCTTTGTATTGCCTGCATGTGATAAATCTTGAATTTACTACCACTCAAAGATCTCTGTAAGCATTCCCCAGGCCAGTTAGATACTGTCATTAAGTGTGTTTCTCATTTCCCTCTGATTTATAAACCCTTGATCCTATCTTCAATGAATTTCTTCTAATGTAATTTTGGCAACTTGAACTGTTGTCTAGGTCCTTCTGCAGACCTTGTTCGAGCTCAGCATTGTACATGTGTTCTCCATTTATTTATAACAACCGTAGGCCATTCTTTTGTAATCCAATAGTTTTCCTGTAACTTTAAGAGACAATCAATCACATTTTCCCAAAGGAACCAATTAATGGCTTGTGGTCCATTTCACCATTAATGGTACAAACATGTATAAACTGATTCAACAGTGGGTGTAGGCGGACATACACAAATACATATGCATATAAATACAAATATATACACAATACACACACATTTTTGAAGAGAGAACTGAAATGATTGGCACTACTGAAACTGAGGAATGTATGTATGCAGAATGAGCAAGTGTCATGATCTCTCTAAATATCATTTGGACTCAAGATATTACGCAGACGCATATTGTTATTCATAGTTTTATCTAAAATTGCAAGTGCAAAATTCTTGTTGAAATGGGTCAATTTCCTTTAGTTGCATTATTGGGAAAATTAACTGTTACAGATGTAGAACCATGATACAGGATTAATGTAAATATACTGTTGGAAAATAGGGTTCAATTTTTTCAAAGGGATAGTTGTCCCATCCCCAGGATTGAAAGCAGGACCCGATCTCATGCTACCTTCCTTTCCTTCAGGCATGCATCTGAACCCTGGTATAACATTGTGACAGTAACCAACTAAAAGAATGTGGCAACAGCATTCATATAATTGAGGACCATGGCCTGCTTCCAAGGTGTTCTAGTCCCATTAGAGGACTGGCAGCTCACCAGTGCCACTGTTAAAGGTACACATTGCTGAGGCTTTTGCATGAAGGAAAGGAAGGTAGCTCCAAAGACTAAGTAAGTTGTTTGCTTCAAAAACACCAAGTCTGGCAGCATCTGTGAGGTCAGTTCTTTCTTTCATAGTTCTTTCTGTTTTTTTAAGTTGTTTGCTTACTGTGTCAAGGCCAGGCAGCTATGACCCAATGATTGTAGAAGTTGTGGGTGAATTGCTTTGTGAAAAACGCATTCATGTAACAGTGCTTTTAGCACCTGGACAGACATAAATCGGGCCCTTTCTCATCCTTTAAGAACCCAATGATAGGCAGCTAGGTTTAACCTGGCAGTTTTCCCATGCAGTGGCTGCCTCTACCAACGTTGGTAAAATGCCATCCAGGGCAGCAGATGGCCTAATTGTCACATGTCCTAAAGCCTTTCCCTGCCATTTTGGTAGGTTTCCCAAACTGCATATTCACTCAACTGGTACAATTCAGCCAGACAGGTGTTCGTTAACAATACAAGTTTCCATTCAGGCATGGATTCCAAGGGAAAAATCTTTTTCGGGGTGATAATGATCATTGGTAGATGATTATTTGCAAAGTTCCGCATGTAGAATACATCGGATGGAAAGTTATAGAACAACGTTGACTTTGGTGGGAAATCTGGGAGAATCATGTGAGACATCCAATGAGGCCTTTCTCAATGTTGAGAGCAACTCACTGTATTTTCCAACAAAGTTCTATATGTCAAGGTGAGTTTCTCACGAGACAGCTATGAGATACCTATTAAAAGGGACCATTACTTGATGCAACTGTACATCTCATCTCATTAATATGTAACTTCCTATCCTACAACTCGCTGCAAGAAATTCCCAACATGAAAGTAGAGCAGAGGCTTGAAGACTCTATTTCGCCACTTGATCTTCCGGATCTCTATCTTGGACATCCAGCACAAACATCTCAGGACATGCTTCACGGACAGTGACTGAATGCATCCAAAATCCATGAACCTTTGGCATCAGACTCTTGCTGGCTTCTCTGCATCATGTTCCATCTCTGATCCACTTATATTATGTTTCTACACTTTAAAGCTGCACCTCAAGGTGCATCAGCACCCATCATTGCAATGCTGCTGCAAGGGCAGATTGCACACAGGGACGGGAACCCAGTTCAAGGATTAAACCTGGCTACATTTCAGAGATCTTCACTAGTTCTCTTTGTAATCATTCACTTTGAGCTCACCTGGAAGCTCAGCATTCCTGCCTTCTGTTGTCTTACCAGTCTCGCAGTACATCTACCTAGCCTTGCTGTTTAACGCTAACACAGTCAAGAAGCTTGTCATGATTTACAGCAGTCCTCAGTAAAGTTAAGGGAGGCAGCTTTCAGACATGGGGTCCCTGCACAATAAGTCAAAGGCACCCTCCGAGACCAGTTCAGGGTCTTGGACACAGTTAATAAGTCATGTAGCATGGTCAGGGTCAGGCTTCTATCCTTGCAAGGGGTGAGGAGCAGAATGTCAAACAGCCCACCAGTGGTCTTAACTCTTTATGCCTATTGTGGGCTGTTTTCTCCTGGAATGAGAGAGAGAGAGAGAACAAGTGAAATAAAAATGGGTGTTGGTGTAAATGATGTCCTGAGTGAGTGAGTGGGCAGTACAGAAGCCATTCAGTGTTAGTGGTATCAGGGATTGAGATGAGCAAAGATGAGAAAAGGAAGATGTTGTATGCCATAGTGAGAGTGGTATGAGCATAGCTGCCTTCCAAGCAGTTGACTTGGTTTTGATTCCCAGCCATTGCAAGCTGTTGCTTTGACGGCGTGGTGGCTTAGTGGTTAGCACTGCTGCCTCACAGTGCAAGGGACCCAGGTTTGATTCGACCCTTGGGCGACCTTGTCTACATGGGTTTCCTCCCACAGTCCACAGATGTGCAGGTTAGGTGGATTGGCCATGCTAAATTACCCATGGTGTCCAGGGTTGTGTAAGCTATGCAGGCTAGCTCATATAAAATGCAAGATTATAGGGATAGGGTGGGGGTCTGGGTGGGATGCTCTTTGGAGTGTCAGTGTGGACTCAATGAGCCAAATATCCTCTTTCTGCATTGTAGGGATTCTATAATTCTTGGGTGGCACAGTGGCTGGCACTGCTGCCTCACGGCGCCAGTTCAATTCCAGTCTTGGGTGACTGTCTGTGTGCAGATTGCACATTCTTCCTATGTCTGCATGGGTGTGCTCCAGTTTCCTCAGACAGTCCAAAGATGTGCAGGTTAGGTGGATTGACCATGCTAAATTGTCCACAGAGTGCAGGAATGTGTAGGTTAGGTGGATTAGCCATGGGAAATGCAGTGTCACAGGGATCGGGTTGGGGGTGGGGGGGGGGGTGTGTGTGTGTGTGTGAGTCTGAATGGGACGCTCCTTGGAGAGCTTTTATTGACTTGTCGAGCCAAATGACCTGTTTCCACACTGTAGGTATTCTATGGATAAACAAGCATGAACCTTGATGGGAGGTGGGTGTCGTAGCAGAGACAGAGTGAGTATGAGGTCTCAGAGAAAAGGTGGTGGTGCTTATGCTGGTGGAGCAGAGAAGTTTATTCACCTTCCTGCATTATTGGGCATTCCTCCAGATGGCTTGGTTGGCACTGACCAAGGTGGTAATCACACTCCAGGCTGGAAGGTTCTGGTATCATGGCCTCCACTGTCAGTCCTAGGGGAACAGGACATCCCTCCTTTTCACTACCCATGTCCACAAAGCAAGATCTCTGCCATGTCTGGCCAAGTAATAGGAACCATGCAGAACAGCTCCGAAATGAAAGTATTTGTACAAGTGCAGAATGGCTTTTTATAGATGGAGCTGGTGCCATGGATGCTGGTCCATTCTGGGGTATCCCAACAGTGGCAAGTCGTTCTGGCTTTGCCATCTGATAGAATCAGGCTAGCATTGGCCATGAAGAGATCCATAGAAGCAGGCAAGGTAGTTAATGAGGCAAATTTGGGACAAATGACAAAAGATCTTGCTCGGCCTTGTGGAGTAAAAGCTATGCCATTAAACTCAACAAAATTTACACTTCTGCAAATTATGAAAAGATTCAGCCCATTGTTTTCTCAGTGCTTTCCCACACAGATGTTAGAAGTTTCAATATGGGAGCAATCAAACTGTCAAAACAAGTCAATGTCAGCATTTGGAATGCAGCTGAAACAGCGTGCAAACCTGAGAGTATGCTATGTAACAGAGTGAAATGTTAAAAGGTAAATTTCTTTTATAAAAGTTAGTATTATTGACTTTCAATTAGCATGTAACTAAAATTTGCTGCATTAAGTTTGAACTTCCTTCCAGGCTTAGGCAGGGCTATACAAACTCTGTGCTGGTGAACTGACAACATTAACTAGTTAAGTAACTGGTCTAATCCAGTTCTATAACTGCAAGAGAGCTCACTCATCTAGCTTGCAGTAGCATTTATAAGGGATGTTACAATCCAACTGTAAAGAGATAAATCAGGTGTCTGTCCGCTCATCAATCGGTTCTAACTATCACGTCAGTCAGTCAGGTGGGCCATAGTCATCCCGAGCAATAACAAGAAGTTATCCTTCTCTGAACATTAGGGAAAGAGTAGCAATCGCTGCAACAGGGTGGAATGGTGCTAAGGACAGATAGCCTGTGTAACTTGGTTCTTGTAGGTACAGTTACAACATCAGTCTCTAACACAAATGACGATGTAAAAATAGAAATATGTTTACAAATGTGAATCTCTATTTGTAATAAAGTATTAACTGGGCCATCAATGTGACCTCAGCTTTCATTTTTCATTTCCCTCCAACTATGTACACTGTGAAGGGCTATCTGTGGCTGGCAGCAATGGTGCACAGCTGGTCTTTAAATATGGTGCTGGGTGGTGGAAATGCCAGTACGTCCCGGTGGTAGTAAGTACTTCCTCACCTCTACAGCAAAAGCTGGCACCAGCAGCAGCAATATAGATATATGGTGCATACGTAGAGAGGAGGGGAGTGGAGAA